>JAGTJP010000090.1:0-102262 GCA_020744175.1 Auriculariales sp. MPI-PUGE-AT-0066
TCGACGTACTCCACCACTTACTCAGGACGAAATGACGAATGGGAGTTGGTGGAGATGGGTCGGCTACGGTCGTCGATGCTCGCACCTCCGACAAACTTGGAGGCTTCTAACTCGCGACGCAGCACCGAAAAGGGCAAGGCGCGCCTTTCTGCCAACTCGTATGATTAGTACTTATTCGGCATGATGAGCCAGAGCGTACCAGAAATATTGCCCTGCGGATAAGTACATACAGCTCGGCATTACATTCCCGTAAATGCCTGTCTCGTCCCTACTCGAGCAATTTTTATGACAATAGCTTTGTGGCGCTGGAGATTAACGTGATGCGACTTGGCATTTACTATCTATCCCCCCATCGGAGCCTGTTTGAATGCTTAACGGCGCAGAAGTACCAAGAAAGTGTGGTGGTAGCCAATGATTGTCCGACATTTCCGCATAGCATCCCGGCTTGAAGAATACAACCTCCGACCTCCGGCCACTATGTTACAGACGCCAGACTTTAGCATGCTAAAGCATGCTCTTTCCGGTCATCGGGGCCTTAGCATGTATTCATCAAGTTCGCCCACCCAAAAACTCGTCATATGACGATGCCGGTGAGCCTAGCCAGGATCCAGCGATATAAACGTCATCACTCCTGTCCTGTGGCACCACATTTACCCCGCCGTCTATTGCTTTCTCTCTCTTCCTCCTCAGTTTTCCTTGCTGAGCAAATCGCTGAAGACGGCGATACTGACTGAAGTGGTATGCATCGGTACTCGCCAAGCGTACATGTTTCATCTTTCGTCGATATCGCCGTCTGCAATGTTGATCAACATCGAGCACTGGCCTAGCCGCGTGAGGCCTTGTGATCCTCATGCTACGTGAGTGCCCTCAAGGGAGAGCAGCGAGTCTTGAAGAAAGTCTAGGTCCCGGGCGGCGGAGCAAAGCAGACGCTTGTCTCGCTTTGCCTCTTCTGCCGGTGCGGGCTTCGCATAGCGACTCACGCTCTCTTCTCATCCTACCCACCAGACCCTTTGAGCTAGTGTCGACGGTTCGGGGGGGGGGTACTGGCTCCCGATCCGTCCACGCTGGAGGGTGAGCCGCCGCAGCCGTCCATCTGCCGGGCCGTCCGCCAGGGTCGGGAACGGCTGGCTGGCGGGCGGCGAGCCCTCCCCCCTTAGTTCGCCATTACCCATTGTAAGTGACCTTGTAGTGCCACTCCGAGCTCAGAACCGCACGGAAAAACCTAGAGTGTCACTCTCATGCGCACGACTGCACTACTGTGAACCTCGCGATCATGCGAAGCGCAAGTTTGTTTCTCCTATTCTTCCCGCGACTTCTAAGTGACGCCCCGATGACGAAACCCTGTGAACTGCAGACGCGCAGGTGCCTCACCTGAGAAGAGAATGACTGCGGTCAGCGCCAACGGTCCCCATAGTAAAACCCAGTCGCAACAGCAGCATCCCTTTCACTTCCTTTCACTTCTTTTCTGCGGTATTCCGTCTGCCTCGCTCAAGTGTCGGAGCTGAATGGTCAATTACTGAGAACTTGGTTCACTTTTATGAATAAGTGTGCTAACTCGGCAACGATTGGCGTTATGCTTTCTTCACCAGTCTGCCTTAACTTTCCTCTTCTCGTACGTCGCTTCATACTGCCACAGGCAACCACAGCATTCACGCCTCGAACTTCCTACAACACTCAGTACGAACTCTCGTGACAGCATGGGAAAATCTCTCGTAGCACACTATTACGCTGAGCATACCGAGATGGGCTAATGGCCAAGAGGCACTCGCGTATTCAGGCTGGCCACTTTCTCACAGTGTACAGTGACCATACCTCCGAGACGAGTTGAGAGCTCGCTGGACACCCAGACGATTGTGCAGCCGTAAAGCGTTATTGTAATAGACCAACGGCCGGTATAGCCCAAAGTGACCATATCACATCTAGCGGGCATAACTACGTTGTATCGCTCTTCGCATGCATGAGCTCGTCGCAAATAAGAAGCTGAATGAAACCAGGTGCTATTCTATCTTATCTTGGTTCATTATATTTGTGTTCACTTCACCTGCTCGGACTTGAGACCCTTCCAAATTGACTTTGCAGGATCGCGACCGATAGAATGCAGTACCGTGGTACCAGTCCAGCACACCCACCGCGCCAAAATTGACGCGGAAGAGCTCGTGGTGGAGGTCGTGGAACTCCGCGAGCCTTGCGAAAAAATCGAATCTATGTCCTTGTTGTCAGTCACCCATCTCTCTCGCTCGACAGTCCATGTGTGGAGAGTACGCACCGGAGTGGACGATAGACGTCTCGAGCAACTCGCCGCAAGAAACGGCGTACCACGTTAGCGCATGAATGCGCAGGATCTGTGCAGGAAGAGCTATCGGGAGAAGGTTGGCGACGATGTGCTCGACCGGGTGGGCGTATTGTGCGCTAAGTGCGATCGGAGCTGTGAACCTGCACAATTTGCCGTCCACGTCATCAAATAGTACCATGTATAACAACAATATTCTGCAGACCCACCGATGGTGTACCTTGTGTACCCATGAGTACACTCGGCGATGGTGCAGCAGGCGATGGCTATAATAAAACAACACTTCCCTCGCCGCAAAGCACGCCGCGAATTCCCAGAGCACCCTCCATATACTCGGAATTGGCGGTTCAAAAGAGTGAGACTGCTTGCCCCGAAGAACCTTAGATAGTCCAATGCCGCTGGAGATGAGCTGATTACGTCCTACGACCAGCACGCAGTGCCACAGGTCGCCCGCGGTCCATGGTGCGGCATTCTGTTGCAGCCGGTGTCGCTTAGACCAGCGGCGCAGGGCGGGAATGGGGAGAACTTCAAGCAGGACGAAGATGGTACATGGAAGCCAGAACGTGAGGAGTGAGACGATCTGTTCGATGGTGTAGTCAAGAGCGGGGATAGTATGTGATGCGCGGTGCGACTCGACAAGAGTTGTCCAAAATCCTTGGATATCACTGATTGCGGCAGCAAAGATGTGGGAGGCGTCGTTGCTACTGTACGCGCATGCGATTGTCAGTACAATTCGTTGGTTAACCTGAGTACCTCTGCGCACTGAGACATGCTGTACTCCATTTGATCCCCTTGTGTTTCAAGACACGGGCGCTTTCAAAGGCAGGGGCGCGTTCGACGGCACTGAGCGAGCGAGCGAGCGCCGGATCTCGCAGTGGGGAGAGGTCAAGGCGAAAGAGCTGGGCTCTTCCTTAAGCACGTTTTCCCGTGCGGATCACATGTTCAGTGTCTCGCGGACCCAATGGCGTCGCGACCAAGTGTGGACGGGGGGGGTGCACAGTGTTGCTCCCGGAGGCGAACAGGCTGCCGAGAAAACCTGACAAGAAAGATTTCCGGTCAGGTACGTATCCGGGGCAAACACGGGCGCTCCAGTCTTCATTTGCTGAGTGTGGTCCCCGCGAGCCTGCAGAGCGAATGTGAAAACCTCTAATAGAAACCCGGAAAGCGTTGGAGGCGCTTGGAATATGTTTGCACAGCTTGCCTTGTGTCGTCCGTGTGGTGACTCGCAAGAAGTCGCCAAGTATATACATCGTGCATCGTAGAGGCCCGCGGATTCAATAATATCAACAACATGACCACTTTTTATTCCAGTACACAACAATAGCAGCGAAGATGATTGCAACACCTCCCGAGACCTAAGATTGTGAAAGTAGTTTTACAAGTTACAGCAATACGTGGGTCTTGTCAGGTCGTGATGGGAGCGCATCCTTGCGGTGGGTGAGAAACACTGCCTTATACACGAGAAGACGGTCATCCCAACTAATAGGTACATCAGTTGGGATAGAGTAAGAAAATATCCGCTTTACATGACTCACAATCGACCATGCTCTTCCGCTGCGATTTCACGAAATTGTTTGATAAAAGACTTGTCCCACCAGCCTAGGTCCAAAAGGTCGCCGTTCTCGTAGTAAGCTCGTTTCCGCTCGAGGGCGCCAAGCTGGCCAAGGTGCGGTTGCATCCAGCTCGAAAACTCCGAGCTCGCGCAATACCTCCACTTGCACGACATGGGGTACAGTGTACAGATATCAATCTTGCACAGCAGATGCACAACGCTCCTGCTTCCCCAGCCGTCCACGATGAGGGCCCAAGAATTCAGCTCCGGTCGCCAGGGAATCGCAGGCTTCTCGGTGGCGCCGATCTTGAGGGCACAGTCCACGATTGCCCGTCGCCGACCCAACGCTCACCAAACGAGACTGGTAGCCGGGAGCCCCGGCATGAGGTCTGGCGCTAGCACAAACTTATGAATGCGAAACCCGCGAAGGATGTACTTCTCCAGTGCAGGCTCAGCGTCGTGGTCTCCGGTGAACAGTGATTCGCGATGCTCGAAAGTAGCCTTCGGATACAGCGAACGGCGCGATCCCAAGCAATGAAGTTCATTACCATGGCTAAGAAACGTTGTCAGTGGTGACGTGATAATGAAGGTCGCAACTTTTGGCTTGCTGGAATGAAATCGAAGGATCACTTCAAGGGGGCTTCCGTGCGCACACATGACCTGAACTGTAAGGCGTCATGGTCCTTACGAAGCGGCAGGGTGCTGATCGATCCCGGACGCCGTTTTCGGAACGTAAAGAACCCCCGAATACACATATGATTATTGTAGTGAGTGGCCCAGCGCCGGTCCTCAGTTGATAATTGCTCTAGCATCTGAGGGTTCAAGTTGGCGAGTGCTTCTTCGAACGTCACCTCGCCCTGCCTCTCCGAGGGTATGAAGCTGTATCCGTGGTGAATGGCGAAAGAACCGACTATGCCCGCATCTCGAGGGAATGTGTAGATGTCGAGGTCGCTCTTGCAAAAGCTTCTACGTCCATGATCTGCAGAGCCTGAGACCCACTGATGAGAAACTGTAACTGCGCCTGCAACTCCCTGAAGGCAGTCGCGCCGTCGCCGAAGTAGAGTTGCAGTTTACCGAGAAGGCGAGCAGTCAGCTCGTGCACCAAATAGTTGTTCGTCGAGGCGCGAACGCTACGGCAGGTTCGTTCTAGTCGCTTTAGCGTACCCGCAGACAGGTACTCGTAAAGTATGTCGAATAGGCCCGTCTGTGTCAGAACAATGAGGCCAGGTCGACGCAGATGTCCGTTCATGATATGGTGCGAGGGAGGGGGGAGTGCTGGTAAATGTCAGAGACAAAGAAGGGTCCGAGACAGGTACTCTAGCCCACTTGTCGCGATCCAAGTGGAGCACAAGACTCGATCATATCCGAGACATCGCTCCATATAGCAGATGGTACAGAAATAGCCTCCTTCACGCCGTGAATGTGAGACTTTGTTCCTGACGGGTCCAGATGCACTCGAAGCGCTAGATTGATGCGATGAAATTAGCCACATTTATTCAAGAGGATCCAATTAACACAGATTAATGACGATTCTTCACGTTGAGTTGATGGTATATGTGCCAAGCTCAGAGTGCAGTGCGTATCAAGGATGACGAGTGTATAATCGGGGTTTGAACAGACTCTCCCTTCTGATTTTGCGTTCGATTGCGGCCACACGTGGACCTCTACCTAACACCTCATCGTGAACTTGTCAAACATTGCTTTATTCCTGCGCGTTGTCGTGCTTGACACCCTTGTCACCTGAAGTCTCCGATTGAGTGAAGGCCTTGCCAGTCGGGTTCACCACGAAAAGACAAAATTCATTTCTACCCCACCTCTCGAGCAATCCTCCTCTTTTATTGCGTTTGTACTGTTGCGCACGAGGCGGTTAATCAGGTGCTCCTGAGTCGTTCGATGGTACAATGTGGAGTCGCGTGTAATGCGACATTTTCGGAACAAAACGAAAAACGTTTCTTTGATCATGCCTACACTTTGCGCGCTCTTTTGTTATCGGTTCTGATGAATCACTGATCCCATCTCGTCATTGATTACAGTACGAGGTCGCGTCGTCTATCGGAACACTTGGTGCGTTTATTCTGCACGTACGCGCAAGACGAAGTAAGCACCTGCTACTTTTTTTAAGCGAGTCCTAGTTCTCCTGCTTCTGTAATGGGTCAGAGTATATCGGAGCGATCAGCTCCGTTCGCGGGTTCACGCGGCCGCAAGGGCCATCACATCTACATCCAGGTTGACGCCCCTGTATGCGCGCTGAACTCGGAGCGGGCCAACTTGCCGTGTGTTCCGGCGTGATAGATCCTGTCTGCTGCAGTGGTAGCGGGTCTCCCAAATACTTAGAAACGCACGGGCTGCTGGTTGATGTTGCGCTCCGGCCTACGTCTTTCGCCCGTTCGACGCTGCATGGCTCAGCAGCTCGAACCGCGTTCCGTGGCACTGACTGCATGCTCTGGTATGTTTTTGTCTACACCAACTACAGTGTATTCTTCGAGCTCATCTTTGCACGTTGTCACAGTGGTCGCCGCATCGGCCTATCTGTACGACTGCGTACGCATCAGCCTTCTCCCTTCTCTTCTTGAAGATCTAACGTTACTACAGCTGCTAACCTTACCCGATGAGGTTCGCCAGCGCAGCTGTTGGTACAATTCTGATCTTGACCAGAATTGCGCTGCAGGTTGAGTTCATCTGGGTGAGCGCTCTAAATGCATATGTCGAGTTGTTCTCTTATTCATGCCTGCAGCAACAAGCCTGGTCTTATCCAACAGTACTATTCCTATGTGTGCGTCCCAATCGCATGTCATAGTCGCGTCAGCAAGCTCATACGCGCACCTCCCCAGATTCGCTATTTAACCTTTGCGTTCTTGGCGTCGAGTCTTTACTTGATACCTGCAAAGAATACACCTCGATCTGTGCGTTGTCAATACCTCATCCTACAGAAGTGGCTGCTCAACTTGTATAGACGTTCGTTGGCCGTACTTGATCGCCTCTTCCTTGGTCGAGCTAACGCGGAACGTCGTAGGTGCGAGGCTATTGACACGCTTGCAACTGCGGGTGCCTTTCTGCTCGTGCTTTTGGTCTGTGGTACGCACGCTCTTACCTATCCAGCCATTGCCGCAATTTAGTTTATATTTCAAGTGATCTTGCAACTGCGGTAAGCCACTCGCAGCTTGGCATGAAAGGACGTTGAGACGTTCATATCCAGCATATATTCAATGTATAGCCGCAGCAGGCGTGTGCTTTACATCAATGCTGTGCTCTTCATTCTCCTAGCCGGGACATCAGGAGTCGTTGTTGGCGTGTTCTACCCGCAGGAGATCTGTACGTCTATGGCCGGACAATGTGGCTCAAACGTACCTGATCAACACTCGACCGTAGTCCTGCAACTCGCTGAGCCCGTCGAGGGCAGCTGCTACGTTTACACGGGTGTATCTCTCAGCATGGGACTGTTTCCACGTGCGTCTTCTATTTACTGTTTCTCTTCCAAGGCAAACACTTACTCCTCACACAGCGCTTGTTTTCTCCATTTATCTCACAGTACTCGCTGCGTGGAAGTGGCGCGAGCATGTTTCCGGCCCGGTTGGCAAGTCCAAGCAGGGCAGCGTGCTTTATGCCCTACTCGTTCAGAGCAACCTTGCGTATCTCCTCCTGTGCGCAAAAGACATTGGATAGTCTACTAGCGAGATACTCAAACTGTGACTCAAACTTTATTAAGATTAAGCGTGGCTATCGCTACAGTTCTAGCCGTTCAGATCAAGATCAAGGTTCGTAGTGTCACATCATCAATGCACCTGAGAGTTGGTTGAACAAATTCTCGCCAGATCGAACCCTCTTCATCGGCGATCTCGTGCGTACTTCTACTCCACTGCGTATGACCAAAGCCTCATTTTTGTTTTTTTTTCCTTCAGGTTGATGACGGCTGCCTGCAGCCATCGGTGGGACGCGTCTCACCCTGACTCTACGACGGGAGGTTCTCAGCTCGCCTTTCAACTCGCGCGCTCGGGGTACACTGTCCGAGTCCGACGAGCACGACATCGAGCACCAGTCGCGCGAGTTTTCCAAGGACTTTAGCTTTGCCACTCGACGGAGCCACGCCGGTGTACCTCGCCCATCCAGGATTGCACGGGAAAGCATACACATGCGTGCGTCTTTGGGCTTCATAGCCAAGGCAGATGATACTGCGACCTCACATCAAAGTGAGGGCTCGACTTTGAGACAGACGACGGTCGGCGGTGCACATCAGCCCCCTTTTTGGGATACACTGCGCGAAACGTGGGAAAGCAGGGACCAGCGGAGCTGATCAAGTCGCCCGGACTGCTTGAAGCTAAATGAGGCACTCACAGCAACTGGAAGGTTTGTATAACATATATATAATGTAATGATTGTATTCAAGTACGAAATCACGAAAGCACGCATATGATCAATCAGATTGCGCTTGACAGTCTGCTCAGATAAACCACTATTGACTATACGATTACGCTTGGTCTTCTAACGGCGACGTTGCTTCATTGACTTTTGTCGGCAGCGTTCCCGTGACCGCAATCTTTGAAGAGGCACGCGGTAGCGCCACTCTTCCTCTTAGCCTCTGTTTCTTTACGAATGGCTTGCATCTGCCAGAAGCTCAAACATCCTTACAAGGTGAGGAGCTGGTTTCGGAAGGCTCTTACTTTGTAATAGTGAGTTCTATGCATGGCCGTTCATTCTCTTCCATTTCGCGGGTTGCTCACAGACAATAACGCGATTTTCCATAGCACCCGCGCATTCAATGCCTTTACATTCTTTATGTAGCGCATCCCGCCAAAGCGTAGGAGCTGAACCCGATCGTCAGTCCCCTACATTAGAGGCTTGGAGACAAAAAGAATGACACAGTAACAGTCACGTCTCAGCCGAACAAGATATGAGAATCAACATGTACAAGGGACCCTTATTAGCTACACGGTCGAGCCAACCTCCGGCTGCACGTCTCCGGTGACAAAACCTCAACTTTCTACCAACGAGCTCAAAGCTGCATGGGCATGCGCGGAATGCAACGTACGCATGTGTCGCGCGACGTTGCTTGCCGTGGTGAACTTGCTTCCGCACACAGTACAACTGAACGGCCGTTCTAGCACTGGCAGGTGCTTTTTCATGTGTATCTGCTCCCGGTCGCCGTTAGCCCAGCCCGTACAAGTCAAGAAAAAAGGAAGACGCACAGAAAGCTCTGATACTAGCGCGAATCTGGCACCGCACGGTTTGCACTTGTACACTGTGAGTGGTGGGACGTACCGCGGCGGCCTGGCGGTGTACTGCGGCGGCAGCTGCTGCTGCTGCTGCTGCGGTGGAGGCGTGTGCATCCCCTCGGAAACTGAACGCAACAAGTCTGAGTCATCGGTTTACGCCGTACTTTGCACCGACCGACGACGGCAACTGTCAGTCCGCTCAAATAAACCACCATTGACTCTGCGTGAGCTGCGCTGGGTCTTTTTTCAAACAGCAACTTTTGCTTCCGTTTGACGTCTGCCAGCCAGCGTTCCCCCACGACCGCGAGACGATATCCTTTGAAGAGGCGGATCGGAGCTGAACGTCGCAGCAGTTGTCTGTACCCGTCCTTCACTGCGGTTTGACCGCGGCCACAAAAAGCAAATGCTAGTGGCTCTTGTGATGGTGTTCGAAACAACCCAGTACGCGACTTGTCATTTTTTGTTTAAAAAATGTGCCACTCTTGAGCCGTATACGCATCAAGAGAAGGCGTTTGAGAGTATACACGGGGAAGCAAGGTTGAATGGGTGTCGGGAAACGAAACGGAAACGGAAAACGCGCTTGAGCGGAGTTTTTGGTATTCTCTGGCTTCCTCCTCGTAAAGACGTGGCTTGCACGAGGTAGCCAGAATGGACGAGACGCCCGCGAGCACCGTCATTCCGTCGTTGATCGCGAAACGGTGCGTCGTTTTTGTGACGCGCGCGCGTGTGCGCGAGCATACTTTGGACATTGGACTGACCATTTCTCACTGTCTATACGCTTGGCATATACCTCGTACTGCATCACTGGCCGGCACTGCATGACGCGCTATATATATGTGTGTGTATTACCACAGGCAGCGCCGTTTTTGGTGCGCGCGTTTGTGAAAACGGGAGGGTTTCATCGGACTGCGCTGTTTGACGATGGCCAGCTGCCCACAACAGACGAACGTCAGATATTCACTTGGTAAGCTTTTTTACCCCCTCCAGCCATCCGTCCTAACCTCTGAACACGCAGGCGCGACGCGACTTTGAAAGAACTGATACAAAACCTGCGACTGACCTTACCGCCGTCGTCCGACCTGCGACACCCATTGGCGCGCTTCTCGTTCCGCGCGCTCTTCCTCGACACGTAGCACGTACACGCGGCGGACCACACTACCAGTCCAAAGACCTCGGACACATCGCCGCGCGTGACTCGTACTACGCCACCGACCACAACGACGACGATGGCGTGCACGCGATGGTCGCCGAGCCGCCGTTCGAATGGGACCGACCGGCGTTCCGAGGTGCGGACCGCACGCTCGACGAACTCAAGTTCTTTCCGGGAGACTTGCTCTGCGTCGCTGTGATCCTGCCCAAGTCGCGTCACGAGAAAGACGCATCCTCAGCCCCAGCCGGTGCCGTGCCCTCGTCAATGTCGCAGCCGCCGGCAGGAGTCAACGGCGCAAAGTGGGGCCATGTCGCTGATCGTGAACCTGCTGGCGCTCGTGGGGGTGGTCCCGGATGGCGAGGTGGGGCATCGGCTGGTGCTGGTGCTGGTGCTGGACGTGGACGCGGTGGTGGGCGCGGTGGTGGTCGCACGAGCTCACCACCCCCACCGCGCCGTTTCTCGCCTCCTCCTCCTCCTCCCGCTTCTTCCGCTCGAGGTGGTCGTGGACGCGGGCGGGGCGGCTTTGATCGTGGTGGCCGCTTCGGCAACGGTGATGGTGGTGGCAGCGGCGGCGGAGGGGACCGGGCAAGGAGCCGCAGCCGCAGCCGTAGCCGCAGCCGCGACCGTGCGCCGCTCAACAGAGACCGCGACCGTGACGACCGTGACCGCCGCCCGCCGCTTAACCGTGAGCGCGATCTCGACCGCGACCGTGACCGTCGCCGGTCCAGGAGTCGTAGTCCGCCCCCCGTGCCATCGCGCCGTCGCTAAACCGCTAGCCTAGCTGTAAGGACTTAGCTTTCTTTGTCTTGTAACCATAGCCAAACCTTCGTTTGCGTCTCGCTCAAAAAAAAATGATACTCGCTATTGATGGCTTCTGCTTACGACTCATTAAAACTCGTTAGACATGATAAGTTCGTCATGCCACAGTTGCCAAGTCTATGAAATTCAAATGCGATTCGAAAGGGTTTCAATAGTGAGTGTGAAATAGTCTCGTCTCAGCCGAACAAATATACAGTACATGAGATCAACATATACAACTATCCTGATCTCGCCTCAACCTCAACCGGACTCTCCGACCGCATGTGCATGCACCGTACGCATGTGTCGCGCGACGTTGCTTGCCGTGACTAACTTGAGTCCGCAAACGGTACAACCGAACGGCCGTTCTCCCGTGTGGCTTCTCATGTGTATCTAGTTCCGAATTCAGTCGTCGTCGTCGTTAGCCTAAGCCATTATCCCCGCCAACCATAACACGTCAAGAAAAAAAAAGGAGACTCACGATAACCTCTGATGGTCGCGCGAACTTGGCATCGCACTCGTCGCAGTTGTAGTTTTTGGGCCGGACGGACGGCTTCGGGCTGGCGGACTGCGGCGGCGGCGGCGGCGTACGGATGCGAGCTTCCGACGCAGCTGGAGTTCGCAGTCGGCCAAACCTGTTGAACGTCGGGTCGAATGTGTTTTGCTGCTGCTGCTGCTGCTGCTGCTGCTTTTGGGTACCATGAATAGGGCTGGTTGTCGTAGTGGATCGTCCGATACGCACAGCGTGACCCGGAAACACTGAGAAGGGAGGAGTAGGGGAGGAGTAAAAGTTCAGTTTGTTATCCCCTCAGACTCCAAATCAGCGGATTTGAGCATATTGTAACCTACTTTCGGGAAAGATGTCACGAGGACCAGGGAGAGCGCGGTTGCTGCCACGATGTCGGCTCATCGGTCACGAAATCTTGAGTAGGGAGTGTGTCGAAAATAGAGTACGCTGCAATTGTGGAATTCAACTGCCAGTGGGGGTGAAAGCTGTGAAACACAACAGATCTCTCGTTTATAGCAGGTATGCCAGAAGGCGGATGCACTCATTGCCTCCCCCCCCCTTGTTTTTTTTTTTTTTTTTGCAGCTATCGTGATTGCGAAGGACCTGCGGTGTTATGGCCACCGCCGACGCCGCCGCAGCGCAAACTTGGAGCTAGGGTGAGTCGGGTTTATTGTAAGAATACTCTTTTTTCCGATTGGTACCAGTATGACATCCCATATCATAAGCGAGATGCCATCCGACTAAAACATTTTGGCGTGATATAACTATGAGGACCACGAGCATAACGCAACGAGATCGTCTGAACCGCTGCCAAAATGGGAAACCGCCGTGGGAATCGGCCGGGATCGTAGGAGACGGATCCAATACCCCAAGCCGTCACCCCCCGACTCGCCGACGCAGTACTACTGCTGGCGCAGACTGCGTACTGCTATCGCAATTGAATACACCTTCCAAGCGTTTGAGATATGACGCTCACGGCCGCGCCATATCGTGACGATCCAACATTCTGAGCTTCTTTGACGGACCGACAGCGCTGAAAGAGGATAGGGGATGAATAAGCTGATGAACGGAGACTCGAATGGTTCGCATGAGGGTCCGCGCACTCACACGCACACGGTCACCATGTCAGCACCTACGTGGTAAAAGATGAGAATGACAAATGAGGAAAGAGTCACATTGTCAGATGTACAAACAGGCGATTACACCCACCCACTGATAATATTAGCCGTGTTCTTGCTCGTAAATGTCGACACCCAAATACAAATCATTATAAAGCCAGGCCTCCGTGAATCAGGCCCATGCTCAGAGAAATGAACTCCTCCCACTAAAACTAAGGACGTTTTGTTTTCCCTATCGCGCAAACTTCTGTGGATCCTCTGGGACTACTCCTGGATATGTCCGCTCGACGAGGAATCGGAACTCCTAGCAGCAGTCTGCACGGCATGCACCGTCCGCATGTGCCGCGCGACGTTGCTAGGCGTGACATAATTGCGACCGCACACGGTACATCCAAACGGACGCTCTCCCGTATGCTTTCTCATATGTATCTGCTCCCCATAAAATCCCCATCGTCAAACAACCATATCGTTCAAGAAGAAGAGGAGGAAGTGACGCACAGTGAGCTCTGATGGTCGTGCAAACTTGGCCTGGCACTCGTCGCAGTTATAGTTTTTGGACCGGACGTACGGCTTTGGGCTGGGAGACGGCGGTGGTGGTGGCGGCGGCGTACGGATGCGAGCTTTCGGCGCAGGTGGAGCTTGGAGTCGGCCGAACGTGCGGAACGTCGGGTCAAAGCTGTTTTGCTGCCGCTGCTGTTGCTGCTGTTGCTTTCGGGCACCATGAATAGGGCTGCTTGTTGTAGTGGCTAGTTCGATATGCAGAGTGGGACCCGGGAAAACTGGGAAGCGAGGGATGGAGAAATAAAAGTTCAGTCCGAAATCGTGTTACTCCCAAGACTCTGCATCAGAGGAGTTAGATATATAGAGTAACGTACATTCACGAAAGATGTCACGAGTGCTAGGTAGAGCACGGTCGGTGCGGCGATGCTGGCTCATCGGTCACAAAATCTTGAGTAGGGAGGCGTGTGTGCGTGTGCGTTGAGTATAAAATACGCTGCAACGGTGGAAGTGAACTGTCAGTGGGGTGACAGCTGTGTAACATAACCGTTCTCTCGCGTTTATAGGCAGGCATGCGAGAGGCGGGTGCGCTCAGGAATTTTCCCGTCTGCAGCTATCTGCAGTTGTGATTGAGAATGACCTGCGGTGTTATGGCCAACGCCGCTGCCGCCGCAGCGCAAACTTGGAGTCAGGGTGAGTCGGGGTTGTACTCGTTTTCCGATGGTACCAGTACGACATCCCTACCTATACCTATACCTACATCATAGGCGAGGTGCCATCCGACTAAATCATTTTGGCGTGATATAACTATGAGGACCACGAGCATAATTCAACGAGATTATCTGAACCCAGAATGCGACTACTGCCAAAAAGGGAAACCACCGTGGGAATTCGCCGGGATCGTCGGACACGGATTCAATACCTCAAGCCGTCGCCCCCCGACTCGCCGACGCAGTAGAACCGCTGGCGCAGACTGTGCACTGCTAGCGCGAGTGAATACACTGTTCAAGCGTCTGAAATAATATTCCACTCATGTGCAAGCCCCGCGAGTTAAGTCACTGTCGAGGCAAGGCGCAATCCGTTGCGTGATGAACCCAGGGCCGATTTGGATGTGATAAAAAAGCGTGGAATTATAAATACAGAAATGCCGGATTTGTAGTGACGATTTTCTTGACTAGGGCGTTAAAAAGCATGACTAGGACCTTGACGAGAGCATAAATTACATTTTACCGATCGGGGGACTCGCAGTTAACAGATTAGGTGCTTCTACCTCCTCAAATTCAAGGCCAATCGACACTATCTCAAATTTGGGTCATCCGACGAAAATGAGTTTCGATGTACTATGCACGCCACAAATTTAGCCGTCTCCCATTTGCCAAACAGGGGAGAGGAACCCCCGCATGGCAGTGGCCAAATCCGCGGTTGTTTCATGACCAGACACCGATGAAAGAAGCGGCAACTCTAGCGCGGATTGTGGTGTCAGACGGGATACCATTTGCAGTTAGGGTGGTGTATAGCGGAGTTTCGGTTGCAGTTCATACTACAAACCCGGCGCTCCATAGAAGAGGTCTATCACCGCCAGATCTGATAATAATTTGAATCTCAATAGTCTCATGGCTTTGTTTTGAACGTAATTGCGTCCATGGCGTCATGTATATCGCGGAGAGCGTCATCTTCAGTGTGAGCTACTCAGATCTGAAGATACTTGAATGTCTCACACCAACGTATACGCCGTCACGCGCCAGACTGGCGAAACCAAACGTACCTCGAAAGCAGACCAATGACTACGTAGCCCCAACATTAGAGAATTGGAGAAAAAAATAGTACGTAGTTACGTTTCAGCCGAACAATATATGAAATCAACATATACAATGTCCCATATAGTTGAAGTTGAACAAACCTCCTCCGGCCTCTCTCTCCCTCTGGCCTCAAACTCAACTCACCGCGAACGAGATCAGAGCTGCGCGGCATGCACCGTACGCATGTGTCGCGCGACGTTGCTCGTTGTGATGAACTTGCGGCCGCACACAGTACAACCGAACGGCCGTTCTCCCGTATGCCTTCTCATATGTATCTAGTTTCCGAGTTCCCCCGTTAGCCTAGCCGTCTTTCACAATAGAGGTCATGAAAGAGGAGACGCACAGTGAGCTCTGATGGTCGCGCGAACTTGGCATCGCACTCTTCGCACTCATACTCTTTGGGTGATGTGATGTACCGCGGCGGACTGGCGGCCGACTGTGGTGGCGGCGGCGGAGGCGTGTGAGTGTGGGTGCTGGTGTGGGTGTAAAGGCCCGACGGCGTAGCTGGAGCTCGGCCGCGCAGCGTGTTGAAGGTCGGATCGAAGGTTTGCGGCTGGTCCTGTGGCCTCATAGTAGCACGATTTAAGCTGGTGCTGATCGTCGTCGTTGTAGGTACCGCGGGACCGGGTGGGGATGCCGTATCAAACACTGGGATGGAGTCAGTCTCGTCACGGCTGCCCCTCAGACATCTCATACTTTCAGGAAAAATATGACGGGGGCCAGGGAGCTTATTATTACGCGGATCTGGATGTTGGCTCATCAATCTAGAAAGTCCTGAGGGTTTCGAGAATGGTGTAGCTGCCGCCGGGCGGAGGAGAAGTGGGATGAAAAAACATTGAAACAATTATAATGACTCATTTTAAAGGCATGCGAAACGGTGGATGCACTCAGGAATTGCTGAGTTCACAGCTGCCTGTATAGGTTCATACGTATGACTTGCGGTGTCAAGGCCGCCGCCGCCGCAGTTCTGAGTTTGAGCCAAGTTTCGGGGGTTATCAACACGAGTACTCTCTTTCCGATATCGTAAGACCCCCTCTACGTACACCCTCGTAATATACGCAATCCATTTTTATAATACATTATACCATAATCAGAACCACGAGTGTAACGTAACGAGGTCGTTTGAACCGTTATCGAACTACTGCTGCCCAAAAGGGAAATCTCCGTGGGGTTTGGCCGAGATCGGTGTAAGCAAGTTGGAGTGCAGCACTGTACCTCGTCAATTCCGCACCGACTCGCCGCGTAGTCCCCGCGACTCGCAAGGGCTGCGTACCGGTAGAGCGACGGATAACTCCCGTCAAGCTCTCAACGCGCGCTGCATGTGATTCAGAGCCTGATCGGAGAAAGTTTTGCATACATTCTGTTTATGCGGTCGGGAAAGTGTTTCCATTATTCGCAGCGGACTCGTTGGAATTTATTTAAATAAATAAATAAATAAAAACATTAAGTTGTAGTGCGAAATCGACGCTGGAGAAAAACTATTTTAAACTAAGGGCCACCGACATCTCCGAGTTTGAGTTTCGCTCCTGCACTGCGCCGCAAATCCAGCCATCACCCATCTGTCAATCAATCATGGCATCCGGCGAGGAACCGCTCCATCGCAGTAGTCGGATTCGTGTCTGCCTTGGTCGCCCGTGATTGTATCGGTCACTCAAGCGCGGATTTCTCGTAGGAGACGGGACATCGTTGCGACCCGGAAGTCCTATAACCGGTTTTCGGCTCAGTTCATGCAAGAGACCTAGCGCAATATAGATAGGCTTCTGTGTGTATCGAAGCCATGTAGTGTCTCTTGAGTCTGATGTAGTTTCATCGTTTCAGTGTGAGTTTGTAGTCTTGAAGAAGTGTGAGTCATCATGATGCAGTACGACCGAGCAAATCCAGGTCATAAAAATGAGGCATTTCGAATGGTATCATTGAAAAATAGACCAAAACTCAGATTACAGTGTTGTGAGAATATTTGTCTAGGTAACGTGAGGGGTGATAGTACGCATAGCTACTGAAAAAAGGCACAACGTCGCTGCTATGTTGTTTACTGAGCTCGACGCGAAGGGGGGCAACTCTGCGATGACTTATTTATCACACCGCCTGGACCTAACATCCAGTTCAAAATTTTGCATCTCCTCATGTATTGTACCCGGTTGGAACTTTGATTTGAGATGCCGCTGCAGTTCACGACTTGTGGCGTCTCATCTGCGCTAATTAATTATCCCAATTTTACCACTTCCTCCCTCGAGCCAACCTAATTTCTACTTCATAGGCTTTTGCTCGCCACGGCTTACCGCTACTGCCGATTAGCCTTTTAGTCCAAATCCACAAAATTACATCTCAGGAATACAGTATTCCTGATTACGTTACCTTCTCGACAGCGATAATGAATGCTTTTTGGGTGCTTACTTGTGGGCGCCCATGTCGCCGTGGATCAATGTCTTGGATTATGGATATAATGCCGTCTATTTGGGCTCACAGAGCTTGACTGCGGATTGCAACTTTGCCGATGCTGCATAGCGGTGTTCAACGCGGCTATTGACCTTGAAAGTGTCAAGCGCTCACACTGCTTTTGCCCTCCTAGCTTCTCGACCTTCCAGCCACAGCGATCGCGGCCGCCCACATCTTCCGCAAAATAGGAGGAGGAGACACATAATTCATTGCTGCTGTATGATATATCTATCACCATTTTGCTTAAAGAGGCCCTTGATAACTTGCATTGCTTCAGATGACTTGCGACTTGTCTCTGCTCCTTGAATCTTCAGAGTCACCGCTTGTCGCCATTACCTTGGGTTATTCCGCGCGGGAGACTGATAGTGCGACCATTGGTGACGACCGGCGCCGAATGCGCCCCGGTGAACGCGGTTTGTGCGCTGATCGGACTTGGGTCTTCCGAGGTCGCACCAGAAGGACTGCGGTGTCCCAGTAGGCTTTTAAGGCGCCAGTTCAGTGTAGGGGGTCCCAACTTGTGTCTCTCTCCTTGCCTACATCGCGGTCGACAGCCATGTACGCGTCTTCATGGCTGATGATCGACGGCAATTTTGCTGACATTCCCCTTACGCAGGGAAACACCCCGCTACATGTCAAGCTGGATGCAGGAGCACCTCTCCGCCCTCGCAGACCAGCCGCTGCGCGAGATTTGTTTGCCTGCCTCGCACGACGCTGCGACCTATAAGATTCTCAAAGGCACATTCCCAGGAGGCACCGAAGGAAACGTCCTCACACAGACAAAGACGATATACGAGCAATTGATGCTAGGAGCACGTTGGTTTGATATTAGACCGTGTCTTTGGCGGGTGGCGGAGGGCAATGGTAAGTCCCACATTGTTGCTCGGTGAAGCAGGCCAGCCCTGAGCCCACTCCAGAGGTCTGGGCAACGCACCACAGCACCGATACCGGCGCCTTCGGCATCCAAGGTGGAATTACTGCGGCGCTGGATGTAATCCTCGACGATGTGAACCGGTTCACGCGCGATTGCGCCGAGCTGGTCGTCTTGAGAATGAGCCATTACGCTCATCTGGAAGTCATCGACGAGTCGTCAGCGATGATTTACCCGCTTGATGCATCAACGCACGGAGCAGACCTGCTGGCTAAGCTCAAGCAACTCGAAAACTGCTTCACAATGCCTGGCTCCAATGACATCGTCTTGCAGGACATCAAGCTGAACAACTTCATTGGCAGTGGTCGAGCAGCGGTGATCGTGCTGATGGAGTCCGGGTGGATCAACGACACGACCATCCGCGCCCACGGCTTTTTCACTGAGTCGCAGTATAGTGTCCCCGAGCACTCCGTAACGCGCATGCAGTCAGAGACTGAGGCCGGTCTATCTACCGCCTACAACATCGCGCGCCGTTGGGTGGGGGAACCAGATCCAGATGCTGGAAACCCGTGGAGTGTTCTCAATCTCACAGCTCAGGAGCAGCAGCACGAGTTTCCTTTCACCCTGCAAAGCGTGCTCGCCTCGAACGCGGTCATAGGCCGTTTTGTTATCGACGACATCAAGGACGACAAGCTCCTTACACTAGCGCTCACAGTGACCTTTCACCAGCTTAACCTCACCCGAGAAACCCCTGATGAACCCGTGGTCATCTTTGCTGGCAAGCGCATCACGGACGCTGCGGCTAGAGATGTCATACCAACCGCCATGTTGGCGCATACCACCATAGACGTCCATGGCGACAAGCTAGGTGGGGATTCATGGCCAGCGGCACCATGGCCAAAGTCACTCGGTGTGTATGCCACCGTCCCCTTGGATGCCAAATACTGGCCCGGTCTGATCCAAGGGCGTTGGGCTCTCGCCGGCGACCACGCAGACTTCCGCCGAGATATCCTTGCGTTGACCTACAACTCAGAGGAAGGACTTAAGACCCGCCCACGTGGAGGTGTGCGCCGGCTCGATGCTTACTACCAATTCTGGCGCGCTCTGATGGAGCCTGGGACGTACAAGTCCGCGTGGACAACGAATTGCTCGGACCTGATCCCGATGTGGGAAAGCGTAAGACTGTGTATGTTGATTACTGTGATGAGCATGAGGCGTTTAGGACCGCCCAAGCAGAAGAGGGAGCGCTCTTCAGCTTTTGATATCATTTCAGAAGACACGTCTGTCGCAAATATGCATCATATATGTACGGGTGTAGCTACAGGCTGTTGCTTGGTTTTGATAGTACAATGTGCTGTTTCGAAGGCTTTGAGTATCACTAGTCGGTCTACGCGACTACTACCTTTCTCTCTGTAGCTTCTTGGCTCCTGCGCCCCAGGTCCTCCGTTGCGGTAGTTAGTGGTAAAGGGGTAGCGGAATGCTCTACGCTGAATGTATCTGATCGCACTACGTATCGAGCTCGAACCGGCATCGAAACAGTAGTGATGATGCCACTGGTGGTTTCGCTCTCTCGTGTGACATAGTCGACAAGGCCACGTTGCATGCGCGTAGAAGAGATAGTCGTGATGAGAACTAACGTGCTTCAGTGATGATACGGACTGATATATTTACAATGGCGGACGACTCACGTGCGATAATCGTTGCAGTCAATGAAAGCAAGTCGTTTCGATCGACGATGACGCAGGTCACCACGAAGAGATAAGCCGAGCATATCGAGATGAAGTAGACTACACCCTTATTGCATGCTTGAGTGTCTGAAGAGATTGCGCGCGAAACACTTGCCTGCCGCGCGAGAACCATCCAGATACTCCCACTCGATCCTCGATGCATCCGCGAGAGACAAAGCATCATTGAGATTAGACACACCATGTCGAAAGCGAAGAGATAGCTGGGATTCAGGCGATGCTTGTGAATATCAATGGGCTGGCAGAGAAATTGCTCTTGAATATGGATTGCATCTGACTGATGCACGTGAGTGCCAAACCAACACTGCTCCCAATTTACCACGAACTTGAATAATACCCTTGACTGCCATAGCCCAACTCCCAGCGTAGGCAGCAGCCAGACTCCAGATCAGGAGCCTGTTGTAGCCGGAAAGCGCGCAGCTGAATGGATTGGTCAAGGTTCTGCTGGGGTCACATTACGCGAACATACACCCTCGCATACAGCAAGCCGGACGTGAATGTATTGCTGGCATACCCAAAGCCATGCAGCAGATGGTTCCAAAGCTAAGGTCGGCATATTTGTGATCCAGTCTGCTAGTTCTCGGACTTCACTTGCCTTGCAATTAACATCTGGTGTCATGGCGTTACACATACGCAGAAGAACGATGCCTCCAAACGCTGTCGAATAGCGAGGGAGCAAGTAAAGCTATGCATTGCATTAGTTTGAAGTCATGACTGCTTGCTTGGCTGCGCACGGACCAGAACTCCTACGTTGAAACTCCGTTTCCGCCGTACAAGAGCGATATCGTAGTCCAGGGTCACAATGAACTCCCATCTGCCAAATAATGAGATCTTCAACATGCTTTTAAGTGAGACGCACGAACATGTACAGACCAAAACCAGCATGGGCGAACAAGACCAATGCTCCTGCTCAGGTACATAGATCAACCTGTCACTCGCTACTGACACTGGCTCAATGGGCACTCACTCTGGCTCTTACTGACAACCTCTGGATCGCTCCAGACTACGCTCATAGTAGCCAAATAGGCATTTGAATGACAGCAGACTGAGGGAGGGTCCTGCGTCGTTATATACCGGTTGCGGAACAAATAACTAGGCACACGGCTAGCATTGGCGCATGATTGTCCCGAGGCATTCGCCTGCATAGCCGGTACACCTTACCGCTGGTGAACGTCACAATCACCGTCACGTTGAAATCGGTCTCGGATGTACTTCGGGTCGGTCTACACATCTCTTGCACATCTCTTGCCTCAGGTCTCACAACGTGCCAATCACAACCTTCACCTGCAAGTGTCCACCGGTTTTAGAAGTCAAAACTGGGATCATGGGCACAGAGACCCCTGAGCAAATGCCGGGCGCAAGGGTAAACGGGGTGGCTAACACAAACTCGCCATTGTGTAGGTGAACGCGCCAGGATAATACCGTCAGTCATATTTTGGCTTGACCGTTTATGGTGGTTCTCGCAAGAGCAAATGATCAAATGAGGATTCTGGTGGTTGAGAGTAGCGAGGCTGACGGTGTGAGGTTCTCGCTGGTCGCTAGCCGGCAAGAAAACAGTCGGCATTTCTGCTCTCCTGCGGCTGAATATAGCTCATCGGTGTGCTGCCTTCCTTTCACCTTCATCGTGATAAGCCGTGAAATGAACGATTTAGGTACTATTCCCTTCAAATCGACAATCGGATGATGCCGCATCGAGTAGAAACACAGCCAAACCCTCCAAATATTCTGGACCAAAGTATTTCTGGTCTCGGTGAAATCTTCGTCCCTATAAACGAGTTGTAATTTCTCGGAACCATTTCCAGATTGATTCCCATATGAAACCAGGATGTGATAATTGAAATTTATCAGGCTTGATGATTCTCACTTTATAGCTTCTAAATTGACTACCTCCAGGCTTCCCTCGCCATCCATTTGGGTAGGTAGTGATAGAAAGATAGTAGAACGTTGTACCCTCTGAGATCGCACTCTATGTTGAGCTCGCGTCGGCAGCGAAGCGCTGGTGAAAACCCCACAGGTAATAGCGGTACCTTGTGCCGCAAAGTCAACTAGGCCGTGTTGCATTCGCGTAGCGGAGATTGTCGTTATGAGACCTACGGCCCTTTGTAAATGTATTGCGATTGCCTCGGAAATTGTATGTTGCTCACCAGCAATTATTACTGCGATCAACGACAGCACATCGTTCCGATTGATGATAACGCAGGTCACGACGAAAAGGTACGCCGAGCATATTGAGAAGAAGTACACGACCCCCTGATTATGTGCATGAGGGTCTTCCGTATAAGACTATTGCGCCAGAGAGACTTGCCTGCTGCATAAGCATCATCCAGATACCCCCGCCAGTTCCTCGATGCATCCTCAGGAGACAGACCATCATGCAAATGAGGCATACCAAGTCGAAGGCAAAGAGATAGCTGAGATTCATGCGATGCTTGTAGAGCTCAATGGGCTGGCACAGAAAATAGTCTTGAATGTAGATTGCATCCGACTTATCCAGGTGAGTGTACCACCAACTATTGCACCAACATGACTACTGACCTGAAGCATGCCCTCAATTGCAACGGCCCAGGCTGTAATATAGGCTAAACCGAGTCCCCAGATCAGGCACCTATTCCATCCAGACAATGCGCAGCTAGATGAATAGGTCAAGGATCCGCCAAGGTGATGTGATGTCGACTTGCACTCGCGCATACAGAAGCCCTGATGTAAACGTGTTGCTGACGTATCCTGAGACATGCAGAAGATGGTTCCACAGCTGCGGATCGTTGATATGGGATGTGAAAATCCTGTGTACCACTTCGCAAGCTTCACTTGCCCTGCAATTGACATCTTCTGTCATGGCGTTGCACATACGGAGAAGCACAATACCCGCAAATGCCGTCGAGTAGCGAGGAAATAGGTATAGCTGGGTATTTCGTCAGGCGGGACTGGTCTGTGCGCACCAAGACACTTACCACAGCCCCGGCATTTAATTTCCGTTTCCGCCGGATGAGAGCAATGTCGTAGTCCAGGGTAACGATGAACTCCCAGCTGCTCGATGATGGGGTCATGGAAATGCGCTCCAGGGAGATTTACGAACGTATACAGGCCAACCACAGCATGCGCGAACAAGATCAAAGCTCCTGCTTTGATCAGCCTGTTGCTCGCTGCCGGCTCTGACTCAACGGTTACTTACTCCTGCTTTTGCTCAGAACCTCCGGATCGTTCCAATCCACGCCCATGGGAGAGTTAATGGCGCGGCTGTCGGACAGACTCAGGAGATGCCGCTCGCTTAAGTATTGCCCGCGGGAGAAATACAACGGCCCATGTGGCGTAATTAAAATCGCAGGGTACCTAGCTTGAAGCGCCGCTCGACCGTCATTTTAACCTGAGTGGACACAAAAGGGTGGGCTTTATATAGAACTGTCAACGGAGCATGTGGTCAACAACTGAAGTCGCAGCCCGGGCGCTGGTTGGCTGTCAGCAAACAGTCGGCATTGCCATTCTGCTACAGGTGAAACCACCCCCATGCGCGCGCGAATCGCGGTCTCAGGGCTTAGTGGCTTCGTCTACTAGCATAGCAATCCGCAGATCACACCCCGTATCGAACTCTGAACTCCAACCTGGGCCTGAACCGACGAAACGTTTCCGTTGAGAATCAATGAGCCTCCAAATGAAAGATTCAGGGTCTTTTTTATAGAGTTGGAACTCGGTTTTTACGCTGCTTATAGTCGTAAAGAATAGCGACGAGGCGAGGGGAGGTCCTCGATGGCTTGTGTGACGGCAGCAGATTCCCTCCGTCACAGCTGTGGACGATATGGTATCTTACGGAAGATGAAGCAGTCCTGATTAAAAGTGAATACTACTTTGATTTCAGTGTGAGGCGGCAGGCGACAGGCGGCCACGGCCGAACCACGGGCAGACACGTCGTCACAACGCCAGGAAATGTGCCCAATGCGGCAGACTATTTCATCTCATCCTCTGTGAAATTTGTTCGATCAGCTTGGAATGGTCGACGAATGATAAATTTCACAATGATGCCGGATCAAACATAGGCCTGTGTCAGTAAGATCACGAATCCGCAATGCCAAGAATCCAAGAAACAAGATGGCGCGGCATTGGTCATTTCTACCTTTTCCGCGCAACCACTGCTCTCAGGAGAGCAAATTTGACTTCTCAACCGCCGGGACCAGTGCAACGAGCAGCTTGCTCCACCTGCGCAACAGCCTCCTCGCCGGAAACCTTCAATTCCACCGCCCTGCCAAGACAATCTTGGGCCATGTTCCCCGTGGGCTCAGAAAGCGATTGTCACCGGCCGGCGCAACAGTGCACAGTAAAGTCAGCGTTGCGCAGCAAGTTGGAAATATATAAATGCACCATCTTTGTAAGCTCCAAATCATCCTCTCTCACGAGCAACGATGCGTTTCACCCTTTTCGCCACCTCAGTTCTTGTCGCTGCCTCGTTCGTCGCGGCGGCATCGCTTGACGTTCGCTGCCACCTTACGAACGGCTATTGCAACCCTTACACGGCGGAGACCTGCCCTAGGTGTTGCTTCCCCGAGCAATGCAGTACGCTTTGTCTCTTTTCAGGAATCAAAGTCGAGAGAACTGACCTAGCTCACTACTTGCGTCCCCCTCATTGCGCTGGTATCCGCGACGCATGCAGTTGGCAAGCCGTGCGAGGTCGATTGCGACGTCTTTGGGCGCCGCACATGAGAGCGTACATGATTCGAATGTGTCCCAGATTCTTGGCCTGCATGTAATAAAGGTTCAATATGAACCGGTAGCAATGTCATGCTGTGAACAAGTCACAACTCCAGGCAAACGAGAGTGATCGTTCAAACTCGTGCTTGATTCCAAGCTCGCACGCGAAGTTCTATCGTGCGAGCATGGGTAGAGCAACAAATGCGAAGTGTGCCGAGTATATGCCATAGCCTGGGGCCGTGCGCACATCAAACCATTGAATGCATGAAGAGATATCATTTCACATTTTTCATCAAATATGTACCTTGCGGCGTATGAGAAAGGAAGGCGCATTGTGGGTGAATGTACGCTTACCTCAGTAGCTACGTCTTAGCAGCCTGATCTCGAAGGAACGTCCTTAAGAGATCGAGTGCCCGGAAGCGATGCGAAATTTTGTTCTTGTCCTCCGCGCGCATCTCCGCATACCTGCAACCTAGAGTCAAGGGGAGCCACAATAATAGCAAAATTTGTGACGCACGTCAAGCCTCCGCCCTCGTCGGGCTGGAAGACGGGATCCCAGCCAAATTTGCCATCACCGCGCGCAGGCACGATATGGCCGTCCGTCTTGCCTTCGAAAAGTATTGGCTCGTGCCCTGGTCCAGCGCTATAGGCGAATGTGCAGAGCGCGGTCGCAGCGGTCGTGTCGAACCCGATGAGCAGCTTGTTCAATCCTGTAATCAGGCGATAAGCGGATATGGCGGTTTACATTCTTGAATGCACCGGCATACCTTCATGGCCGAGCTCCTTCAGGAACCACTTGATATACACCCCAGGAAGCCCGTTCAGCGCCTTGAAGCAGAGAGCGGTGTCCTCCGTAATACAGGGGCCACCAACCTTGAAATCGGTGTCAAGCAATCAACCAGCTGATCTGAAACAAGCGTCTGGTGCAAGCGTACCTTCTCCGCAGCTAGTCTGCATTTCTCCACTGAAACTTCCTGAGTTGTTCCTTGGAGTTCCGGAACTAGCGGGTCTCATGAGCTTGACTTGTGCAACCGATTAATGGTTTTGAACACACTGTCTAATGCTTGCGACTCGACTTGAATAGGATCCCCGATACACGACGGGTCCGTCAATATCTCGCGCACTTCTCGGAGTTTGTTCGCGTTCCCGGTGACGAAGACTTGAAGTGGATGGGCTTCGATGAGTCTAAGTGGGAGGCGTATACAATCGTTTGCGCACCTACTGTCAGAGGAGGCATTGCTTATTGCACTAACTTGTGCTCTCAGAATCCCAAGCTCAGGGTAATGGGTTATTGTGGAGGGGTTCAAACTCAATAGAGGGCAAGAACTTTGGGAGAAACGGCGGGAGGACAAGCGCGAGTCCGGGCAGTGCCGACGCGCGCTGCTTGCCCTCCCCGACACGCGTGTCACACCGCGCGCCTTCAGACCATCATGGCTACACCCGCGCCGGCTCCGGACAGCGAAACACAAACGTTGCTCTACCCGCCTAATGTACTGCACAACTCTGCCGTGCAGAACACAAAATTCTACGCAGCATCGCTTGCTGGCGCAGTTGCTGGCACCCTCGGCTGGCAGAACTGGTCCGGCTTCGCCCTTTTTGCATTCACCATGTTGCTTTCAACAGGCGTTACCGTTGTTGTGAGCTGTAAGGGCCAGCCGGAGAAGTATTTTAAGGGCGGCTTCTGGGAGCTCGTCAACCCTGGCCAGGACAATCTTATGAGCTTCATTCTCGCATGGACACTATTCTACGGTGCGTTCTTGTCGTGTTATATGCATTAATAATAAACGAACGGCTAATCGGCTTCGTGTCACAGGCATTGTACACGGTGCGTTCCCTCTTTCAGCCATGCAGCCTTTTACTAACTTTCTCCAGTCTACGACTAGATTAATAGACTCGTTTTCTCGTTGATTCAATGATGATGTCGGAAGATTTGTGTCTTGGGGCTTTGCAGTGGAAAAGGTAGACGATGCGTTTTATGGGTGCATACCTGCCCTTACGACACTGGCCTTGAGTGAGTGAACCTCATCCTCACTCTGTCCAGAGCAAATACTCAACTATGTTCATAGTATCGATCTGCTTGGTGCTTGAACAATGTCCCGGGCAGCTGGCCCTGCTGTTCCGAAGTACGACATTCTGCGCAAGGACAGCTGCAGCTGACTGCGTCTGCTGCTTCGCCTGTAATCAGAGCCTGTCTAACCTTAGGTTGACACGTAAGCCCAGCTGTATTCATAATCCTGTGATTTGGGCTTCCGTAGTAGCCGGGGTGGCACCAGGAATTGGACACAAATGGCGAACATCAAGCAAATATGAGCACGTTCCTTCTTTTAAGATGCTGATCTACGACTTGCGACTCAGTTACCTCATGCGTATCCGTCTGCCGCGTGCTGACTGTCATATTCTTTCACAGAACGACCCAAACTGATCGTCAGCGACCTGAAGGCCGCCTTTGGACGCCAGTGCTACTGTACATAGAACTTCGCCGTGCCGATGGCACCCTCGCCATCTCCACAATGCTAGCCCGTTAGATGATTGCCGCCGTACCGAGTCGATAGTCGTTCTCAATGATATCGTGGATGCATCGGACCGAGATTGATACAGGACATGCCTTGGTGCGATCACCGCCTCGCAGGATGTTAGCGCCAGTGAACCTTCTGCTTGAAACTGCACTTCGTCTTCGGTAATATCCAGAGGCGTCATATTTCATCAGGATGTCAACCTCGAACCCCGTTAACAGGCAGATGATCTTATGTCCAAAGCTGAGTTTCCGCAACAAATTTGCGGTATCTGATCGTTAGCGGAGGCACGTGGACTGGAATATACAAACAGTCTCTTCCTGCCAATGCGCCGCAGCTTCCCACGGGACCCAAGGCTTCTCGCCCTGGGCCAGCTTCTGCGAGCCAAATCCCACGCCGTCTATCTCATGTGGTAACCACGTGAGTCTCGCATGGACGCCTCAGGCTGCTTCTGATACTCCCGCGCTCCGTAGGGATCAACGTCTGCGAAAGTCACTCCTTCTGGCGGCCTGGCGCAATCGAACGAGGCGATGCGCCAGAGAGGGTCACATTTGGCCTTTGACATCCCGCCCTCTATCGCACGGACCAATCGCGGACATTTCGGGCAGGACATCCGATTCGCGGCACTCACGAGCGCACTCCGCGTCAACGGCATCCATTCGTTTGGGTTGGTCTGCTGATGATGGTAACTGGCGGAAGTTGGGACCTTGGGTAAGATGGGACAGAGAAGGCGCTCGTTTTAGCTTGACATTCGGCGTGTGTGACTTGTCATCCAGTGGTATTATCTCTAGAGCATCCTTTTTCTTCTCCCCTGTTATGCTTCCGGAGAACTGTCTCAAGCCTATATATAATCACTGGCTTCACACCCCTCTCGCATTTCCCGGTCCTACACTTTCTTTATCAGTGCCTACCTTCTTGTACGCTGTTATCCTGAGTGGTAATGGACCCAGCTCATGAGCAACCACAACGCATCGTACTGTACGATGATCTCGATACACCCCTCGCCTACCCCACCGGTAAAGTGCCAGAAATTACATTTCGGGACTTGAGCCAGTCGCCATCTGGCGTGGCTGCATACCACTTGTGCGTAGACCTTCAAATTGCACCAGCCAAACCTGAAATATACTCACACACTACAGTACAAACGTGCGGGGACCAGTCCCACTGTTATGATATATTAATTCTAACTGAGAAATCATTTGCAGCCTTTCCAGAATCCCGATATCAGTCGTCTCGCACGGAATCACCGATGGTCACCTTCCGTCGCGTCTTTGCCGCATCATCGACCAGTACGTCTCTATCACCACGAAAATCATATTCAAATGACTCTATCCAGATACCACGACCTACGCGGTATTTGAATGGGGTCCGAATCAGACACTAGGGTTCCTGGCGTTTGGACCACCCACATCACGTCCAAAGGAGAAGATGAGCGCCTGGATCGTGAAGCGCAGCTCAATGCAAGTAATAGCATATATCAAGTGCTCTCCTGGCTAATCTAGCGACCCGCGACAGTGGAGGAAAGATCACCCGGAGCTTCACAGCCAGCGGAACAACATACAAGTGGCGAACGGATGATGGGGACAGATTTGAGGTGTGTTCGTAATCAGGCGCGAAGGTTGAAGCTGCCTTACCATTTTGCCTTGGCATTTTAGCTCGCGACAGAGAGCAATCCTGCGCTCCCCGTAGCGGTCTGGACTCGATGGACAAATCACGCTCGGCCTACGTTACACGGAGTATTGATCGTCTCTGAAGCAGGGTTTCCGGTCCTCACTGAGATTGTGGCAACTCTGCTGTTGAATCGGCTTGCCGTCGCGAAGGGATGGTGAAGTATTCCCATATTTGACCTAGTACTCTTAATAACACGGAACTTTGAACGCACTGTTGTCGAACGCAATACCTCACTTGTATGGAACTCCGCCTTAATCCGTCGCCCTGTAGAAAATAATTTGTCGCAAATTCAAGCTTTTGCATGTTGTGCTTGATCAAGTCTCCTCCGACAGGCTGAGCGTAGCTGGGTAGCCCTAATTCGAAGTATTTGTCGTGGCTCGCACTGTAAACCTTCATCAACTGTGATAGCGAGCATCAAGAAGTGGCAGCGTCCGTAGGATAGCCAGTTATTTTTCACTCAACGGCTATTTACTACTGCAAGTTATTATCAGGTCAAGTACAGCATCCAAAACGACAAGATCCACCACATTTCAGGGGCGATGACCAGTGTAGTCTAACTTAGCTACTGTGTCAAACGTACTTGCAGTCATTACGCAGTAAGAAACTCGCAGGTCACGAATAACCGATATAGGCTCGCTGCTGTTGGCCCTGGTTTGGTCCAAACTGAGCCGGTAGTCGGCTCGGTCCGCCAGTTCAATTCGACTTCTGCCTCCGAGGATGAGCCGAATCATCGTGGACCTCTCACACCCGCTCGACGATAGCACTGTAACATATCCCGGTGACCCTGTTCACTACAGCTGCTGTAATGCTGAGGGCAAAGGCTTCTCGCTCGAGCGCAACGAAGGCGCGAATTTACACTCGCTTTCGATTGGGACCCACACCGGCACTCACATCGATGCGCCTGGCACTTCATGCCTGATGGTTTGAAGGTTGACGAGATACCTCTCGATTCCCTCGTCCTGCCCTTTGTTTTACTCGATCTCCGTGAGATCGTGCGGTCTCGACAGCAGGTTGAATGGCACGACCTACAGCCGTTCCACGACCACATCGCGCGTGCCGGAGCAACGAAATCTGCGCTTGTCTTGCGTACAGGCTGGAGCAAACACTGGAACAGCCTGTCAGAGTATCGCGCGCATCCCTTTCTCAGCGGCGATTGCGCGTTGCAGATCGTTGCAGCAGGCATCCGAGTAATCGGGCTTGACACCTTCAGCCCAGACGAAACTCCTCTTCCGGACGGACCTCTGACAGCTGCGGACGCGCATGTTGCCTTGCTAGGGGCCGGGATACCGATCGCGGAAAACTTGCGTTTGGATGATTTGGATGGGGTTTGGACGCAGGAAGACGATGACGCCGGCAGGTGGACTATCAGTCTGCTCCCATTGAGACTCACTGCGTTGGACGGGTCGCCGATTCGCGCTGTTGCCTGGCGTGGATGAGAGTTACGGATAAGTCACCCTTGCATTCCATTTGTGATGCACCAGATTTGTTGAACTTGCAGTGCTATGCTAAATATGTCATGGTCTCTGTCACGACGGTGGGACACGCAATATGCACTCAGATTTATCATTCGGTACAGTTTATTCCAAAAACCGGAGCGGGAGCTTTCTTCACGCCGTTTGACGTCGTGCGACTACGAGTAGTCGAGCTCCCATTTGATCTCTTCCATGTTCCACTTTGCAGCGCTATCATGAAGATTGTCTCATTAGTATCTTGGCTCAAAGTTGCGTCAAGGAGGAATTCACCCGAAGTCGCGACGCTCCTTCGCCCATTCACCGGGCTTGCCAGCATCGCATGCCTGTACCAGCTTGGAAATTTGAGGGGTGTTAACTTCGTTCACAATACTTCCCTGACCAAACATGGTCTCCAGACGAAGCCAGAGAGCATATAAAACGAGGTCTGGGAGGTGAATCTGCGGGAAATGAGCTCTCATGCCCACCACGACGCTTGTACACGTAGTGTACCTTGTTCCATGATAGAACATCCCGGAGGCTGAGTTAATAGCGAGATGCTTCTCGTGATGACGCAGGGTTTGAAGAACGCGCTCGTTCTTGAGGCGAGTCCAGAACATGCGGCGAGCGTCTAGGCTTGGGTATAGCTTTGAAGAACAACATTCAGAACATTTCCGCATTCTACCACTGACGCACCCAAATAGCCTGAAACATGTCGAAAATCTCATAGAGAGAGCATACGAAGGCGATACTGTCGGCCCGGTCGAACGGGTCGCTAGATGGGAACAAATTGAATACATCGGCAATGTATTCTTGTATGGCGCGCGATTCCCAAAGGTGCTAGTCAACGATTGTCGGTCATTACTTCGCGCAGTGAACCAGGCCATCAGACCCACTTTCTCAGATCCGTCCGCTGCCTTGATCGTTAAGCGGGGCACCTTCCCGAAGCGCTGGTCAGCCTTGATAGCATCCATGCTCTGTCAATGAAGGTGTATGGGTGAGTTCATGATCACAGCAGTGGCAGAATTATTACCTCACCTCACGGTTGACGAAGACGTTCTTGTAGTTAGCACCAGCGTAGTCGAGCACGAGTCTGGCGACGTCGCCCGCTGAGAAGAAGCGATAGTAGACCAATTCGTATGCAACGTCCGTCATGGTTCGGGAAAGTAGAGTATCAGCAACGCATCAGGCTTGAATTTATTGCTCGTGTGAGCTGTGAGTACCGACTGCGCTGCTGCGGATGTCCACGTGGATGTGGAAATCAGCGACCGAAAGCCGGATGTTTGGCAAATCTGCATGATTCGGTGCGGACCGTGATGACGCAGCTGAGAGAATGTGCCATTGCTAGCGGCGTGAGGCCAGGGGACCTCGCCAATATGGACATAAATAATCATATTATGGATAAACCGGGTACAAAAATCGCGATGAGCGGTTGAGGGGTGTTCAAAGTGGGCACGGAGATGGGTGTGGTGAGTTGGAAAATAAATTGTGGCAGGATGGGAATTTTCCAGCATGGGTGTGTAGGCCATCTACAAGAAATACAGGACGAGATAGCACCGGGAATATGTGGGGTATGAGAACGGGATGGAGCTCATCACAGGTTATGCGGAGAACGTGGAGGACATGTTACACAGGTTCAAGAAGATTGTGAGCGTAAGCAATACTTTCCTCTCAGCAGACGATCTGAGAGAAGGTTGAGGAGACAGCTGGCCCAATTGCGAGCTAGACGCAACGAGGCGTAGCGACAGCGACGTCTGGGATTACGACGACAGCTTGGATGTTGGAGGAACTGCAGCTATATTTGAGTGACTAGAGCGAGTCGCAGCATCGGCTATGCTAGGAAGGACATATATCCGGTGAGCGACGTAACATACAAAAGAAAACATACCAGTATGATTGCAGAAGAAGCGACGTCCGATCGAAATAGGTCGGAGGAAGAAGGAAGCACGTTCAGATACTCATCCGGCCATTTCAATCGTACGCATCAACACTATAGATAGCGATCGTTGTGTTGTAGAAGCTGGGTCGTGGATTCAGTACAATCTTTCGACTAGAGGCCGTATTTTGCATACTTGATCGCTACAGCGTCTTCAAAACCGAGCCTGGTATGCATCATAATGCGAGCGCGGCACTGCTCCCACTCAATAATGCGAGGGACCAGGCGGCGATGAAGAGAATTTGCGAGACAGCTGAGCTCTTGAACTCCCGCGCGAGGACAGCTGCAATGCGGCCGGTGTGACGGACATGGACCCAGCAGTGATGACCGAGTACATAATCGTTGATACGATGAACGTGTACTAAGGAGTTTTGATTGTCAACTTTGTCGAAGTCGTTGTCGTCGGTAACGCGATGACAGCGGGTGGTGGCCTGGTAGGGTTCTGCGCGAGGTCCAGTAAGACATGCAACTATGTGGCCCGCACGCAGGCCGGCGGGCATCTTGTGCACCGACCAGTCCTTGTCACCAAGTACCCGACGCGTGTTGATATCATAGTAAGCTATATCGTGTCCTCCCTCGTGCATGAGTTTATCGATATGGGTGCGTAAAACAGGAACCAGTGCGACATCGAAGCGAATCAGACATGAATGACTGACGAATGTAGGTGATGCGTAGAAGCAGATGGGTTCGCCAACGCGGGTGGCCTGGATGCAGTCGTTGACCTGGTTGCATGTCGGCATCGAAAATAACGCACGGGCCGGAGCAGACGCCGCCAGCACGACCAGGAGCCGAGGAGACAAGCTGAACTTGGGCCGCAATACGGTAGGCGGGACGAGCGTGGTGTTGTGCGTACTGCGCACGTCTGACTGGATGCAGGCTAGTGGTTCTCTAGAAAAAAAATTAATACGTTAATACGTTAAACAGATTGAATCAGGTGATACTACACACTCGATCGCGAAGAGTCGAGAGGGGACAACAGCTTCTTGAACTGCTGGATTGGACCGATACTGCTTGGCCAGAGGAGAGTCGGCCTTCTTGGAGAAGAATACCCTTGCGCGGCGGACGAGATTAGAAACAACAAACATTGTTTGCTTGAAGGCGCCCGTGCGATGATCAGAGAGCGGAATGGTCCGGGGTGGGGGTGTCGAAGCGACCGACAGAGGGGCGTAGAGCAGTACAACGCTTTTATGAGTTAGTTAGATGACTCGAGCTCAGGCTGTGGCTACTGTTGGCCCCTTTGATACTACGACTCCGACTGACCACGTCATCCTGCTATTAATTGATTCATTAGTCGGAAATCCGGAGACGGAGGACGTGTGACGAGCGACGGGCATGTTAGCGGCGCACAGTGGAGTCTCCGCATCGCCCCACGGACAATGCACAGACCCAAAAAGGCCTGCTGAACTCATGCGCTGAGTATTCCACATCATTTGGCGGGTTTTAAGGAACCGTGTTAGTGAAACAACCTGAAGGACAGGGGCTCAGGACAGACCAAGCGCCACCAGTGATACAGTACAATCCCGGCGATGGCTGCCAGATTTTGTTGAAGGTAATACGGTGCCATTTCGAGTCGGATAGCGTAGGATAGGGTCTCGCACGTCCTGTTGGTGAGAGCAGCGGTGCGGGAATATGACGTTGATTCGAGCGCAGTGTTCTCGGCGCAATCTCCAGCGCATCTAGGTACAAGCATGTGAAGAACGTTGATGCCGATTTCATGTACCAGAGCCATGAATACAACTCGAGCGTACCTTGAAGGGTATATGCGAAAATAACAAAAAGACCACGGTAGTGCCAAAAGTCAAAGCAAAGAAATAGATTCGGGTTGGAGAAAAACAGATTGAAGAACAGCGAAAGTTGAGGAATTCTCACACAACCAGGAACGCGGGAGAAAGAGCGGGAGCCTAGAGGTGGCGGGAATGGTGCACGGACTGGCACATTGAGATGAAACGGTTAATTACTCTACACGATGAGGTGTCGGGAATATTGGATCGGAACCGTAGCGCGGAGGCGGCGCGCTGGGCTGGGGAAACGGCGGAACGGCCAGGGCTGCAATCGGGATAGGCGGGTTTGTCGTAACATCGAGAGTTCTTTTGGAATGGGGTTTTCGCTTCCGCGGAACATATGGGTGTACTCTGGGAAAAAATAAATAAATAAATAAAATAAAATAAATCAGTCGGTCTCCGCCTCTGCAACCGAAATGTACGCACACTTGCACGAGCGGCTGTGCGGCAACCAGCTCCACCCCCGCGTCGATCGCTTTAGGCTTGCGGGCAGAGTAAAACTTCAGGAAAAATTTGCGTATCATCAGCAACAGCTGGATGATGGAACAAAGACCTCCAAGCAGCAGGAAAGAATCTACAAGGCCGGGAAGCTCGAGAGGACGCGGTTTTTTCTCGGCTGTGTAATGGACGCATGCGTCTGAAGAGACAGGATCTGACATGTTTAATACATGCACGAGTCCACACCAGATGTAATCGCTAATATGACTGTTGAAGTCGTTGTCGTGGCGAGTATACCGGCAAATGGAGTAGGCTTGACCGGGTCTGTCGAGAAGGCCGCCATGGCAAACGATCACATTTTGGTCGGACCACTCCGAAGTGACACTCCATTGAGAGGCGCCGATTATTTCCGACGTGCGTGAGCTGTAGTATGACGTGGTCGGGATGATGCCCCAGTCCGCGGACGTGTGAACATCGAGGATGTGGAGCAGGTTGGCATCTGGGCAGATATTCGACTCTGAGTCAAAAGAGGGCACAAGACAATATTGTCCCATTCGATTGCGCTGCAGAAAGTGGTTGCCGAACTGCCCAGCCTGAGTGAATCTGGCTTCGGTCGGCGTCAGGCTGGTCGCAAGCAGCCACATTATCGCGAGCAAACTCATCAGGGTGAGCAGCCAGGCGAAAACCTAAGACTCTCCTGGGGCCGCGAGCGATATTTTCAGCGAGGGCGGGCTACAGAGAAAGACCTCGTGCTCGGCTTTCAACGGACAGCAGCGCCTACCGCTTACGGCAAAGATCGACGAGCATTGAACGTACAGGCGCCAGCATGATCCTGTGAAAATGAGCATGGTCGAACGTGAGAAATGTCAGTGGCCATATATTTTCTTGAGTATATGCTGTTTCGCGCGCGTTAGCCATCGTTGTCGGGTGCTATTTTTCAGAGTGAAAATTGTCACATCCATCGATTCCATCCATGCACTAGCGTCAAACTGAATGGCTCATCCTCGTCCCACAATCGTGGACACACGCTCAAACTCCGCCTGTCACGCGTCCTTGATTTAACCTCGCGCACGATGGAGCTGAGAGCCATTCAAAGCGGAATCGATGAGACGAAAAATGCGGTACATGAGCCCGGTCCAACTGCACGAAGCATTGGGCCTGAGCAAAAAGCATTGTCGCTCATTGAAGCTTGTAGGGTTCCTGTGCCTTATGTACGGACGGCATATCCTGAAGACTAGGGTACTAGGGTACTAGGTGATTGGCGAAATGAGACGGTCTCATGACGTCGAATGTGGCGAGTGTGTGCTCTGGTGGCACCTCTAACTCATCACAAACATTCCATTCATTTCTACAGAAGACACCAAGATAATTCGCCCGTAGTTCCTGAAGTGCGACTGGTTGGTGGTTGAAGGTGTTCGCCTTGTGCGCGCACCGGCGTTTCACGTCGGAAGTACGATGTACAGCTAATTCGGGACTGTACTGTGATTGTGAAACGCGTCGGCTGGGACCCTCATGTTGCTTTGATTGTATTCGTCTCATTTCTCAACTACGTGCCCTGACTCGTCCGCGGAGTCGTGGTATAAGACCCCTTCCCGCCGCAACCCGTCGATCGACGATTTGTCTCGTTGCGGAACTCATGGGAGTATCATTATCAGTAGGTCCCACTGTCTGCTTCTAAGGAGATTTTGAACCAGATCTTTCGTAGCAACACTGTTCACCTCATGCTACACTTCGCTCGGGGTGGAACGTATTTCCTACGGCTTTGATCGCCATTACTATTGCATTATACATGCCCATTGGCGTATTTGGGAAGATATCACGGGCGGCATGTGACCCCTTCTTAGGACATTGCATACAGAGAAATGCAGACAATCGACTATGCTTCCATCCTGGGGACACTCCGATTCAGCACCCAGGCTGTCGCAATGAGACACTGCGATTCATTCTTCGCACTCATCTCAACCAATATAGCACATCCGGATCAATAGCATACTACAACATTCGAACTCAGAAGTACCTCGGCAACGGTGATTGGTCACTTGCCGATATCCAACTGCAACGAGGAGGTGTCGCTCTCTGTCTAACAGGATTGCGCCCCTCCGACCAGATGTTTTACAGTGTATGTCATGAAGCCACTTCGGATGACGACTTCTCCAACCTATATGCAACCTTGAGTGGAGATCAGCGCTGCGAAGCCGTTCAGGTTTACGGTGACTCAGTGATCCACGACGGATGCTGCGGTCCGCCGAGGTCTGTCTGCCCACCATCACACGACTCCGTGATATACTTCAAATTCAGCCTCTATCAAGCTATTATGGCCGCTCTTATCGCAATGGTCGCAAGATCTCTCATTCGCCGCTACGGAACGGGGCGACGACTTTGCTTCTGGCGTTCTCAGCGGTGTGTGTCCTGGCTGCACTCATGCAGAGGATTTTTTTGGCGCTCATATCAGCCTTTTTAGGATACGGGTAACACCTTTACGCCATATAAATCAAGCATTCGTCACTTTTGATACAGTCCCTGTTGAGGAAATCTTGTATGCTGAGGAGAACATGCTCAATTAGCGATTGTCTGACGTAATCCACATTATGCCGGTCTCAATACATGTTCATGGAGATGGTGGTGTTTGTCCTGTTAAGGAAATCCTGTATGATGAGGAGAAACATGCCCAATCAGCGAGTTTTCGACGTAATCCAAATTATCCCGGTCTCATAATACCGATAATGAAATAGTATCACTTCGAAACCTCACCTAGACCCACATATTCAATAATCTGTTCCTCAAACGATATAATATTTCTCTCCTGCCGCTGAAAATTTGATGAGCGGAGAGTTTGGGCTAGTATGAGCCCTTGTGCTGTGAAGCGAGACGAATTAGGTATAGTGTCTGTGTCAAGCTGCTGACGGCGGGCACTACATTTCCGATGACTTTGACCCATAATGCAAGTTCGGAAATGGACGGAACTTCCAGACACTTGCTAACCTCGCAAGTATCTGACTTCGCGTTTAGCTCTCAGCCACACAAATCGAGCTTATATCAAGCGACCGTCTATATCGATCGCGGCTCGCCCCCATCCCACGTTTCCCAACCGGTGCGTTGTCTCCTGGGGATCGCGACGAGCACACCCTGAGAGCTGACTTGTGAGATATTAAGAAAGACCCCACGCCCCATGTATACTCCTCGCTCGTTAGTATTTAGCCTAGTCATATTAAAATCACACTCACGACCCTCTGGTCAGGAGCGCCAACATTCATGAGCCTGCCGCTATATTGCATGGCAACTCAACGAGCTCGCGTCTGAGCACCCCTTTCAAACTCACCCTTCGCTGGTTCCTTGCTATTGCTCTACTTCTATATTTACTCAATAATTATGGTGCATCCGCCAAGCACACCCAGGCAGCTTGCGCCGGAAACGACTTTATTCAACCCTCGGTAGATGGTAATAGCATTTGCTATTGGCCATCTCCATTGCTCGAGGACGCTATCAGCCAACAGTGCTACTCTCCGGAAATGGACGCGGTCCTCAAAACCCATGTTGCCGCGACCAACAATGGCGCCAATCTCTTTGGATATTACAGTATCGCCAACGCGTCGTTCATTGGCGACAGCAACTGGAGCGTCAACTCGTGGATGGAGGGCTTGCAGCTCGGACAGATCGTCTCCTGCCAGACTGGACTTCACGCGCAGGACACCTACCTCAGCCGTTGCTATATCGCAATCGGAGACGAGGACTTCGGCTCTTCCTCCAACCACAACACCTGCGTTTACAACCATGGCCGTGGCAATACCCGAGGACTGACAGACGATCCCTGTGCGGTTGTAGACAAAACCCGGATCTTCACGGCTCCGCTCGAGGGCACTGCCATCATCTTTGCTGCTATTTTTAAACTTCTGCTTAAGTTCTGCTCGAAGTTCGTGCGTAGTGGCTAGACCCAGGTCTGAACTCGCTGACGCTGCCCCTAGGATCGTCACCATCCTGTACTGAATCCCGCCCGTTCTCGATCAGCTGTGATCAGATCTTGTACCTTGCAGGCTCGATCTGTGCTCGCACGCTCGAGACGGGCTTGTTCTCAGGGCTTTACAACTCACCTCTTTGATTGTCTTCTCTGCCGATTGTATCACTTTTGTATTGCGTAATTCTCTGCATCGTAACTCGTTGCGCGTTTTATGTTTCTCGAGTGTGGTTCTGATGCAGCGGACGCCTCGCCATGGGTCAGCTGACTCGCGGCATCAGATGTATCATGAGATTAACAGCACTGGGCGGATTTTACGCATTGGTCTGAACACCTCTGTACTTCCACGGGCGATGCTGGCGACGCGTCACGATCCGAATGGCAGAGGTGATCCTTCAGCCGCTACGTCAGCCGGTCAGCCTTATCATGGGTCTGGCCTGCCAGCAATCCACCTCCCAATTCCTCGACGCGATCGTTGTTGATTCTGTACCCCTCAATTTGTTGAGGAGGATAGCCCAAGTTTCACTTGTTGATCCTTCTTCCTGCAGAATGGCGTGGTTCGCCGCAAGAGTTATTTATCTCGGCCGTCTGCAGGTCCCGGTGGCTTATCTCGTTACAGCTAAATATCTCGTAAGTTGCGTGGATGTGGCCTGCATCACGCATGCCGAGGGCTGAGAAGCTCAAAACATGTGCAAGATCGGCTGATCTCCGACACGGCGGACACAGCCCGTTGTCATCTTGACCTCTACCCTCCCCGTTGCTTCTGTCGATCCCGATGCTCCTTTTCGCCAACCCATCCAGCGCGCTTAAGCAGAGCTTTCTTAAGTGCAGTTAGAGTGCGCCTGCTCGAACGCTGCGTTTTGCGCGCTGTGTGAGCTTGCTCGTCGAACGGTTCGAAAACAAGAACTGCTCGCGACCGCCGGCGCCCATAACGTTGAGCACACCATCGCACCGTCGGGCTCGGCGGCCGATGAGCTCATGTGATGGCCTGATGTGAAAAAGCTTCTGGTTCACCATCATATGAATGTCTCCGGCTCCTGTATGAGCACAGTGTGGGACACCCGCGATAGAAGCACGCGCGATATAGCTCAGCTGTGGGACGGTTGAATAAAAAGGCACAGCAGGCACCATAATTGGGTTCCCCACCAGCCTTAGTCTGAAGTCACTTCCGTTGCCGCACTCGCCGGATTTTCCACTCATGTCCCGCTTCGCCGTCGCTCTTCTTGCCTTCGCCAGCGCGGCGTCCGCTGCCCAAGTTTTCTCTTGCGGCTTCACCCCCAGCCATGAGCGCGTTTCTGCGTACGAAGCCCACTTCAAGACCTCACTGGCCAACAAGGCGGCACTCGCCAAGGTGTCTGGCAAGCTGAGCGCAAAGCGTGCCTCTCCTGTCATTGCCGTACGTCTTTACCGACAAGCTCTGCATCATTCAGACTACTTTACTGAGCTTCGTCATTTTGTCATGCAGGTTAACTGGCACGTTGTTTACTCAACTAACTCCACTTCTGGTGGCTACGTGCCGGCGGCCTGGATCACCAACCAGATCTCGGTCCTCAATAACGACTACGCCGGCTCTGGCCTCAGCTTCACCCTGGCCAGCACAACCTACACCCAGAACTCGACCTGGTACAACAACGCTGGCTTGACCAATGCCGGCGCTGAGACCTCGGCCTCCGTCGCGATGAAGACCAAGCTTCGCACGGGCACTGCTGCTGCTCTCAACGTCTACACTGTCGGCTTTACTTCCACTGGCCTTCTCGGGTGAGCTATTTCTGGCTGCCTCAAATGCGATAAGGATATTGATCAGCTTGACTTACACTTTAGCTACGCCACTTTCCCCTCGGTCAGTCGCTAAATCGATGTTCGAAAACAAAAGCGTGCTCATAGTATACCGCAGGACTACTCGAGTCAGCCCACGTACGACGGCGTCGTCATCCTCGCGCAGTCTCTCCCCGGCGGCTCGGCTGCGCCGTACAACCTCGGTCGTACCGCCACCCACGAGATCGGCCACTGGGTCGGTCTCTACCACACGTTCCAGGGCGGCTGCGTGAGCAGCTCGACCGGCGGTGACGGTGTCGCCGACACCCCCGCCGAGGCATCGGAAACGTACGGCGCTCGCACTCTGCGCATAATCGAGTCTGCGCTGACCAAGCTTGTGTAGTTTCGGCTGCCCGACCGGCCAGGACTCGTGCCCAACTCTCGCCGGTGTCGACCCAATCCACAAGTTCGTGTTTTCTAGCTCTCTCTTCTGATAGTCGCTATTGCTAACATTGTGGTACCCTTATCACAGCTATATGGACTACACCGACGACGACTGCATGAACCAGTTCACCGCCGGCCAGATCACCCGCCTTCAGGCGCAAGTGTCGACCTACCGTGGCATCGTCTTCTAAGCACGTGGCACGTGTCACCTTGAATAGCTTCTGCGCAATTTGTTTTGCCTTTTGCGCGGAGGTTGATAGTCTTGCAATTTGGCTATTTAGCCCTTGCTATACTGCACGCTCCTTCCGGCCCCATGTCTGTCATTGATGTGGCACAATATCAACCTGCTTTTCTCCGATATTTGCGCGCAGGAGGTCCCTGTGTGACGTGAGATTGTCGGCTCCGGCAATCGCTGCGACCGCACCTAATATGCAAGCGCCGCTGCGCAATTCCTCCACGTTGTGTTTGCCTTTGCGTGAACATATTATCACACGGGATGGAGTGAACTGCCTGGGTAAGCATACTAATAATGTCTAGATGACTCAATTGACCCAGCCTGTGAGCTACTTGCCCTTAGATTGTTGGCTCGGTTCAGCCTGAGATGTGCATTCACAAACTGCGGCGCGGCACGCTGAAGCACCATGAAATTTGAGAGAGAGAGAGAGAAAGCTATACTAATATGACGGTAGGGTTTCGAGCAGAGAAACAGGTGCCTAGATACACGGTTAGGACATCAGTCCGAGACGCAACAACGCCGCAGTATTGATGGCAAATCGGACATCGCTGTCATTTAGTCAACGCCTTGCGGTTTCATTATAAAGAGCTGCAATACAATGCCGTATACCTCTCAAGCCTTGTAACGATTTGGCTCCCCCCCCCTCCCCCACCATGCATCAGCTGTCCTGCGTCTCGCTTCTCACTTTCGCCGTAGCTGCTTCTGCGCGCCTCTTTGCGTGCGCGAATACGCCTGGCGTCGCCCGTGTCAATAAAATGGAGAATCACTTTCGTGCAGCCTTAGCAAAAAGACCGTCGCACAAGGCGACCACGAGACGTGCTTCACCGGTCATTGACGTACGTCTCAAAGGGTAGTGTCATCAAGCAGAAATCTAATCAAATTTGTAGGTACACTTTCATGTCGTCTATGCCACCAATTCCTCCACTTCGGGCTATATTGATACATCCACGATTCAAAACCAGATAGATGTGCTCAACGCGGACTACGAGGGTAGCGGTTTAACCTTCAACCTCGTGTCCACGACCTACACACAGAATGCAACGTGGTTCAACAACGTCTACGAGGGGAACACATACGATCGTGCAATGAAGAATGCACTCCGCCAAGGTGACGCAGCCACATTGAATCTCTTCACGGTCGGCTTCCGTTCGTCGGGTCTTCTCGGGATGGCGACGTTTCCGGTCGACTACGCAGGCGATCCGAGTATCGACGGCGTCGTTATTCTTGCAGAATCGCTCCCAGGAGGATCGGCGACTCCATATGATCTCGGTAGAACGGCTACACATGAGGTTGGGCATTGGGTTGGTTTGTATCACACGTTCGAGGGAGGTTGTGCCAGCGACACTGCTGGCGGAGATGGTGTCGCCGACACGCCCGCAGAAGCGTCCCAAACGTACGTGCTTTCCACAATACTGACTCAATTTCAATTATATCTCTTGCACAGCTTTGGCTGCCCAACAGGCCAGGACTCGTGTCCGACTTTGGAAGGTCTTGATCCCGTTCACAAGTGCGTGAATTCTGGATCCGAGTACACATCCTCCTACTATGCTGACAATAATGCGGCGCCTTCACAGCTACATGGAGTAAGTCCTCTCAAGAAACTAAGCTCACCCACTGACGCATATTTGTAGCTACACTGACGATGACTGCATGAATCAGTTTACGACCGGCCAGATAGCCCGTATGCAGAGCCAAATGTCAACCTTCCGCAACGTCGAGTTTTAGAAGTAAAATGTCCATTTTCGTCCAAAATATCAGATTTAATCTGCACATTAGTCTCCATAGATTATATTACTATATTTAAAATGTTCAATAGCGCAAGTACGGTAGCACCCGGTTAGTCAATGGTGATGACATACCACTCAGCGAAGCTGACACCGGGTACGCGGAAAGACGTTTTGAAGTTGCCGTCGGGTACAAGTTATGGCAGATAGCAACGCGTCCCTGTTGACCTGAGCGCTTCCTGAAGGTAAATAAATGAGCCCCATGAGCACTGGACAGCTCAGACATTGTTCCAAAGTCGCACCCCCTCACATGGCCACCAACCCATTCCGCGCTTTCCCTAAGGTTCCCGCCAATCCTGCACCAAATGCTCAGCTTGCAGGGAAGACCGTCATCATCACTGGTGCCGCCTCAGGTATTGGTCTACAAACGGCCATGCAGATGGCCGCGCTCGGGCCAGCCATCCTCGTCTTTGCTGTCCGCAATGTTGGCAGGGGCGAGACTGCCAAAAATGAAGTCATTGGCTCTATTTCAACCACTTCATTAATCGACATTCGAGTGATGGAGGTCGACATGGCGAATGCCCAAAGCGTGGTCGCGTTTGCTCAGCGAGTTCGCTCGGAGCTCTCCCACGTCGACATCCTTGTGCTCAACGCAGGGCTCGGATTCTTGCGCGAGTTTCAGAAGTCTAACAGTGGGCATGACCTTACGACTCAGGTTAACCACTACTCCAACGCTCTCCTCATCTTTGAGTTACTTCCCATCCTCACCAACAGCTCCACTGCCGGGCGCGTCTCCTATGTTGGGGCACGCATAGCACGCGAGCCTACACCATGGCGGAAGGCGCACCCATCGCCTGCGCTTTTATATTTGGACGACCCCAAAACGTACAAGCAGTTCGGGCGGTACAGCGAGTCCAAGCTTGCAGCAATGACCTTTGCTCGCGAGCTCGGCCTGAGGCTTGACGGTCACCGTGTCATTGTAAACGTGACGTGTCCCGGTATGGTCAATGGTGGGCTCACACATGAGATCCCCAAGTGGATAATGGCATGGGGAAAGTACGTCACAGCCGCGATTGGTCGTCCCATCCCGACTGCAGCGAACATCGTCGTGAATGCAGCTGTCTACGCTGGACCCGAGTCCCATGGAAAGTTCCTGATGGATCACGAAATTCAACCGTAAGCTTCCTCGGCTTCGTATTGCTCTGGCTCATGTCTTTGTTACTGCAGAGATGATAAGTTCCTCGTGACCCAGGAGGGCGAGAGGTTCAGTCGCGATATCTGGGCTGAAACCTTGGCTGACGTGCAGAGACATGCTTCGGACGCCGGAAGAGAAAGTCTTTCATTCTTGAGCCAGTAGAGAGTGGGTTGTATCTAGGTTTACGAAAACGTGGTCGTGTCAAATGTTATGGTTGTCCTATGATGTGTAGCTGCATGCAGCATACTGCGGCTAAACGGAGTGTCTTATCAGCAGAGCTCGGTCAAGTGATCCGTTGTCAAGCATGCATCGGCTCAGGATCAGGAAAGCGGTCGGCCGAGGCCGTAGCGCCGTGTCCACTTGGATTCATGCGGCTCTACTACACCAAGAATGCAAGACCTCTGTGACATATCTTCGCTTCTGTGTGCTGTTGGTGCTTTGTGAGAAGGAGCGCATTGCAGCCGACAGCAGGTGCATTTTTGCAACAGGGTGCTGATTGAATATGCTTTGTAGGACGTGCACTCTGAAAACTGTCCGCAGCGCCATATATAGCACTAGATCAAGCATCCCGTCACAACAAGCAGCAGCCCATCTCCCGCCTCCCGTGCAAAGTCCTGGCGAACGTGTTCGCAATATTTTCCTGCCCTCTTTGCGCTCACGTGAAAAGAGTGACGAGTCATCTCCGGCTTTATCCCTGTATGGCTCAACTACAGGTTTCTAGACCGACAGGTTATCTTGGGGTTCAGATGGTTTTTGTAGCAGCACAAGAGCTGGACGACATGATAAGTTTTGCCGTTGCGACCGACTTTGATGAAAACTTCCTCGTCATCCTGCATCAGCCTCTAGGCTATCAACCGAGGCTTCCATCAAGAAATGCGACAAAGCTCAGCTTCAATTTCATACTGCTGGTACTTTCGGTGCAGGTAGATTACATCTGCCAGTCGGTCCTGATGATATTTCGAAACCTGCCGCTTGAGCTGCTATCCAATAGTTAGACTCCTACACTGCAACTCAAACATATCATAAGCACCATCACTCTTCTTCGGAATGATTCAGCGTCTAAAGATTCTAAACACCACAGATCACGAGGCCACTTCGGCGTACAGCCCACGGCCATTTGACCCCTGTGCAGGTTGCTGCCATTGCCCATCTCTCCTTTATTCTCTGCGCGTTTTCGACAGATCCCGATATCTCCACCACCATCGCAGACAACAAGGAACGGTGCTATGGATCTTGGAAGCCTTTCGTTGACGGCAATCGCCGCTTCTGATCACGAGCACCAACCGTCCCATTGTGCATTCCCAATAGGACCACTGAAACAAGACATACGCTTCCCTTCAACCAACGCACTTGCGAGACATCGATCTAAGTCTCATCGACGTGAAGTGATGCAAATGCACCTCTTCCTTCGTGTCATGCGGGCTCGAGAGAGCTTAAGGACCCAGACATCCTTGGTGCGCATATTGAGTAGCAGAACCCTTGAAGAGGCTCAAAGCGGGCACAGGCGAGCATCTGCTCCGCAATTTCCGGCGGTTTTGTCATCGGACTGTTTGTCACGACCCAGATGGGCGGTGAGCGACACTGATGTTATTTTCGCAGTTACCCCAAGACAGAAATTGATCAAGAGGCTCGATTTGCGGACGCAATTTACGAGTTACATCGCGAGGGCTCCAGCGGCATTCTAGGAAATTCATTCGCGTCTTCCAACTATGGACCCTCTCCTTCCGTTGTTTGGACCTTTTGGCTGTGCGCAGTATCACTCCTAAGCTCGCTTACGGCTCTGGTTTTGGCCAACTTCGTCGGTTGGTGGTTAGACACCATCGATACTGAGACGCGACTGTCCCATCCTCAGAAAGATACACCGGCTTCGACGAATATCAGTCACCGGCTCCTGTTCAGCATCTTCGCCCCAGCGGTGCCACTTCTGATTATGATCTCATTTCTGGTCCTCATTGGCGGTACATCGGCTTGCCTTTGGGTGCCGAATCCTCGGGCTGCTGCTGGAATAGCAGTTAGCCTTACACTCGTCATGATTCTGTGTGCTGTTCTGGTCCTGCTTCGTGTCTGCAAAGAACAACCGACGACTATGGATGAGTATGAGGGTGACGACGACGATCCCCTAGACGATCTTGAACGTGGTGAACAGCCAGTCGCTACAAGAGCACAGGCTTTGCGGTATCGCAATGGTGGCCGACAGCTCGGCGGTGGCGACACAAACATGCTGCCAGCCCCATTTATTGTTCGGTTCCCTCAACGTACGCCATTGTTCTGATAATTACAGTGACCAATGCTGAGTATATCGATAGCGGCTTTGATGGGTCATTGGGAGGGTGTTGCTCACCAGGTATTCCATTTGATCGGCGCTCTGGTATGTTCTTTCAGCCTTGGGCCAAGCGGAGATACTCAGTCGTTGTAAGGCTCCGGCCTCCCTGGTCTCAGAGGTCTTGGCCTTCAAAATGTGAGCATATAATTCTGCACTCTGTCTATGCTGACACCTCGTTAGTCTCAGGGCTCGGACATCGTATCGCATCCAGCACATGGTTACTTTAGCCTCTGAACGGGAGATTGGTTTGCAGCCAGTAGTGGTCGATATTCGCCAGCCCATGGGTGCCTTCGAAGCACTGATATTAGATGCATTTACGGTGGCGTTATCTATTGTAGTGCTCACAATTTGGTTCAGGAGATCGTTCATGAGTCAGCGACATCAAGCTATCCGATACCTACAAGTGCATCGTCTCCAAGTCTCAGTTTCCACATTGGCGAACTGGCTTGGGGTCACCTGCGAGAAGTTGTTGGCAACCCTGGCACGTCAAGTGCACATGCTCCGTCTCAGGGTATACATACCTGTCGCGCTCAATCCCAGCACGACGCATGAGACGTGGTCTGCTAAAGAGCTACACGCAGGTACCACCAGTCTCGAACCGCAGCTCAATAGATCCATTCCTGCTTCCTTACCGTGGTTCGGTGTTCTTGCCAACCCGTTTTCACCCATATTATCGATAGCAACTCTCATTAAGCCCTCAGATCAGTCTTTCGCGTGCCCAGCAGGCGTGCTAGCACCCGTCACACTCGACGGCAGCGCGCCTTCAAGCCTTCCTTTTACGTCTAATTCGATGTTCAGTGACGCGGGCACACCTGTTAGTGCGAGCAGAAACATCAGTCGCACTGTTTTCGATGAGGATGCATCGGTACAGGCCGGTGGAACCACTTCACGCGGATTCATATGTTCGCGCAGTGCCTCGCCATCACGATCTATCGCCGTCGATGCCATGGAATTAAATTTCACTAAAGCCACTAACTCGGGCTCTCGTACCACGGTCGTGCCCACGATGAGGAGACCTGTATCTGGAAAAGGGAAGCAGGCTGTCCGGGGCGTCGTTGCAGGGTCCCGCTCTAACCGTCCCGCGGCTGCGGCGCGCATGTCTGCTAGGCGCGTACCTACGCTTCCGGCCACGATCAACTCTTTGAATCAAACAACATCGGCTGCTACTACCGGACACTCAAATCCCGGAGGTTCTTTTATTCTCGGCGAAGTGGTAGATGAGCTCGAAGGAGACATACGATCGGTGGAGACTTTGGGCCAGGTGACCCAGACCAACGACTTGCAGCATACCCCCACTCCCGCTCTGACGGAATTAGCTTTATCTATTTACCTTCGAAAGGCGGAGGATCATCCGCCTGTGAAGTCGTCAGCAGGGAGCGTGTCGTCAGCCCGAGTACCACCAACACACTCGCCAGAGTTCGGTCAGACGACTTCCCGTCCGCCTCCCTCTCAGCAGTACCAGCAGCGGCTTCAAACTAGCGTCTTGGAGTCTCATTTGTCTAGGCCACTGACGAAGACAGCGGACCTAGAGTCTTCGGATGAATCGAGTGCAGATACTGACGAAGACTCGTGGATGTCCGGGGAAAGCTTCGAGCAGCACGACGAGAGTGCTGACGCCTCTGGCACAGAGACAGGTCAGTTTGCTGAAGAGGAAGATCAGCGAATACCAACTGGAGGCAAGATGTTTGTCCCTTCCAATCGCACGCAGCGGGTCGGCTTGCTCACGAAGCAATTTCAATCTGACTTGGCGCGGCGAGATCTAGCGCGTCAATCGATGGAACCGCTGCTAGCAAACAAAATGTCCCAATTGACCTCAGCTGTAGCTGTTGAACGAAAGCGGGACATGCACCAGCGGGCCCATGCAGAGCCATATCACCGCCCACCGGACCTAACGAAACTGTTAAGAACTGGACACCAGTCACGTGTTCGATCTACAGACGTTCAAGCCGCGAGCGATCTTGAAAACGATTCTGAGGATGAGATACCGGCATCGAAGACCGAGGTCGTGACCAGTGTATGGCTTGCTCCGGAGCATCCGGTCATGGCGCCACCAATCGACGTGAGCGACGCGCCAACTAGTTCTCCGACCAAGTATCCATCGGCGGCTATTACAATCCAGGCGCGCTTTGACCACACGCAGCTACCGCATTCACCACCCACGACGTCGCCGCGGACGACGCGGCGTAATATGATGGCGAGCGAGATGAGCGAGAGCCTGAGACACAGTTTGTTACGGGAGCGCCAGATCGCTGGCATAAAGCGCGGCGCAGGCGTGCACAGCTGCAGTACGAGCACAAGCCAGCTCCCGATTACGAACGAGCGCGGCCAACCTCTGAGTCCGCGCGAGCTCGCAAGCCGGCAGGCTATTATCCGCAACCGATCTATTCAGGGCCAGTCCATGCCAGGAGGTATCTAGTGTCTGCCTCTATGAGTTCCATTGAGGTGAGGTCTAGTTCTTGGTCCTTCAAACCGTCATGCCATCATTGACTTGCTGTTTCTGTGCGCTCCTTCATGACGCTGTCCTAGATCAAAGCTAGTAAAATGCCTTTATCTACCACTTTATTTCCCTAAGTCTACTTTGGCGCTCTTGAGAGTATGTCGTAGAAAGGTGAATCAACATATCGAGGGGGAGGAAATGATCACGGCTGGCGCCGGCGCGTCACCCGCGTTGGTCTGCTGATTATCGAAGGGGCGCGTCTAATCGCTGGCAGCGCGCCACTCGCGGTCGCACTCTTCGTGTTCAGATAATTCTTACGTCTTCCTTTCGACTCACTGGCTGTTAAAGCCACCTCGCCGCCACCTCGCCCCGGGCACGTTGCCATTCTTCTCATCCTCATGCCACCCGCGAATCCTTCGACCTCTCGTAGCTACACTAAAGCGCACGCTGCTGCCGCTGCAAGGGTTATTGCCTGCGCCGGGAATGCGCACTACAACGTTCTCGACGTGGGCGAAGACGCAGATGAAGATACGATCAAGCGAGCGTATAAGAAGCTGGCGATGGTGCTTCACCCTGATAAGAACGGCGCGCCTGGCGCAGAAGACGCCTTCAAGCGCGTCTCTACTGCGCATAGCGTGCTTACGAACTCGCGCACCAAGGCACAGTACGACGCGGAGCGGTCGGCAAAGGTGTATGGGTTCTTCCAGCCGATGTTCGACGACGACGAGTTTGAGTACGATGAGCCTAAGCAGCCGGGCAAAGCGGGCCAGGCTAGGAAGGGCGGCGAGTCACGCAAAACGCGGAGGAAGAAGCAGTATAGCGATCGGCAACGGGCAAAGAAGGAGAACGCGGAGCAGAAAGAGTTCGATCGCGTATGGAAGGGTGCGCAACTGAACCCACAATGATCACGCGACCATCTCCTGACAGATTCATTGTTTAGAATACGAGACGAACATGCGCTCGCAGGGACTCGCCGTGTACGCGTGCTTTGACTGCAGCACAGTGCACGCTGTTCCGCTCGCCGACGACCAGGGAGCTGCTTACGCTCACAACCTTGCCCGCTCGACACAGAATAGCTCGGATCGACCATCGCCTTCCAGTTGGGATGAATTACCAGAGCTTCTCTGGGCAATGGGGCGCGTCGCGCTGGGCACATTCTACCTCGGATACTTCACTACAAAGGCGACCGGTTCGAGAACAGCTGGCACCTTCGTCGCACTGGCCGGGCTCACCGGCTCCATATTCGCCAACCCTCCTTTCGGCCCAGTCATCGCGACCGTGCTCCTAACTTCTGGCATCACAGGCTCGCTGTACACATTGTACCGCATACTCTTCTGGCTGCCCTGGCCATTGAGCCTCATTGCGGCATCGTCCGAGCGGACCGTCTTCGCAGTCGGCCTCGGCCTATTCATGTACGCTGACGGCTGGCGGCTCGGCCAGCCTTCGCGCAACTGGATCACGCTCGGCACATGCTACGGCGTCCTTTCGTTCCTCTACGGCTTCTGGCTGCGCGCCGGTTACGGCGTCATCTCGCTCGCTCAGCTTGCGCTCATGGACGACCCACCTGTTGTGCCCGCCGCAGCTGGACTCGTGGCGCTTGGTCTGGCATGGAAGGGCGTGCAAGTGGGATGCCGTACAGCATGGAAGTACGGCTGGCCCGGTGTTACGACCGTCGGCGTGGCCGGTTCGCTGTTGATCGAACTGGCTCGGCGGTCCAAGGGCGTGCGCAGATTTTCGCGTGCCTTGTGGCGGGACTTGGTAGTCGGCAAGCCGAAGAGCGAAGAGTACGACTATCACGCGAAGTAACGACGAGACGCACATCATTTGGAGTCTCAATACTCTTGTCGACCTTAGGGGTTTTGCATGACGGAAAATCACACAACTCCGTCCTTACGTTCAGCAAGTTGATCGACGCCGCCGCTGCCCATTACCTTCCCGCCATGAAGACTCGAGAAATCTTACCTCAACGAAGGGTTCAGCTGCACCAGCCACGAGACACCAGATCCATGTACAAGTATGACCTTAAAGAGTCTACGTCCAGGCGTACGCCAACACCACCGATCAGACGCAATCTCACTCTACGTCCTCATCGTCTACATCGGAAGCAGCTCGCTTACACCTAGATGGGCACTCGCAGCTATCTGGCGCATGATGCCCGAGATCATCCGTCCACGCGCGCAGTGTCCAGTAGTCTTTCTCTAGCTCATCCGTAGGTGGACTCGTGTACTAGTTAACGGAACGCATGACCGACCCGCACCAAGTGGGCATCTCAACTCGCGAATGCCTTTGTATTATTCAAGTTCGGAGTAATTGTTCAAACGCGGCAGGTGCCGTGTTTCACCGCTCGTAGAACGACGGCTACAAGTTCAACAGCGGGTGAATAATGCAACAGAATAAACCCTTTTATCACGTATATCGTTTGCTTCGCCAACGTTGAATACATTCATTAAATCCAGATCTATGGGCGAGTTTCGTAGCGACCTACTAGTTACACCAGGTCGATTCGGCGTTATGCGAGAAGGGATATGATATTAGCCTCATTGCCATCTAGAGACGCTACAAATCCACATATTCCTCGATGACCACCATGACGTTCTCATCGAAGTCGACCGTTTCTGCAAGCTCCAATAGTGAGTGCAGACCTTTTGGCTCCACCGACACCATGTGGATTCCCAGAAATGTCAGGCGTTCAAGACGGTTACGTTGATAGACAATGTGACGTCGTATCACGCGTGCCGCGGTCTCCGGTTCTAAACAGGGACTGGCAACGGCATTTATCCACTCAGATCGTGACGCTCCAAATGTCAGCGTGACGAGAGCTGGGCAGACAATGATGCGCTGCGGTAGGGTTGGTTCATACACCTGAAGCTTTTTCAGCGTGACGGTCTCAGCAAACCGACTGAAATTACCTCCAGAAACGGACTAAGACCGATTTCTTCCTTGTAGAGTCGCGTCGATGAAATGGTTATGTACAGATCCCGGACTGAGTTGAACTGCGGTAGTGGGTGCTGAACCATTTCTGGATCAAGAACAAGCTCGTAGAGGTAAAGCCTGACAATATGAGCGAAAGGAGACGACGGAAGGGAAATATTGATCCCTGTCGCTGCTCTGGTCCGACTCTGCTTCGGCCGTCGATGTTGATCTAGAGACCGAGCCGGACGTACAACATGCAGATATGGTAGGTCAGAAAACCAAACACATACTCCAGCTTCGATGGTCGACCGATCGAAATTTGCAAACCAGCCAATTTCGGCCGTCTGCGACACGAAAGCCGTGGACTGATGGTTCTTCGGGACGTCCAATGAGCCGGAGAGAATATTCAGCAGCTCCAGGACCTCTGCCTCATCAAGCATTCCGGAAGGATATCTGTCGACCGTTACACTATGGACATGCCCCCATGACAGCGCTGATAGGAGACGAATGGCTTCATGAGAACGATCGTAGTACATGATATCGAGTTGGCATATGAAGGAAGGGAGTTCGATAGGAGTGCAGCCATCCCATCCGGTAGTAGGGACGAGTGTGGCGATTTCAAGGCCTATGTATCTGACCACAGGGAATAGCTGAATTATTGTTGCCAGACATTGGTGATCGACAGATTCCGGCATGGTCAACGACGCACTCCTCACTAGACGGAGGGCGTGCTCTGATGTTAGCTTGCTGATGGCGGACCACCCTTTGAACTCCCGCAGCATAGGTGATATGTCCCCGAAGAGGTGCAAAGCTTTACCAAAATCTAGACTGGCGAATTCCCCGTAGTCGTATAGCTCGAATGACTCCAAACGCGGCGCCGGCGTGGTTAGGAAGAGCTCTAGCTCTTCCTCCTCAAACATGGATGGCTCATATTCCGGTGGGATTCGAACCTGCAGCGATTTAACGCGGCCAAGGTTTATTCTTACCTCATAAAAGATATCACCGTTGCATGTTTCATCATTGGAGAGTTCCACTGTGAGGTGTAGCTCGCAAGCACCGGATAGCTGGAGCAATTGCTGGAACGCAGCATGGGTCCGACAATTACCGGCCTGTGATTCATCAGGGTTAAAGAATATGTCGGTCCAGATGTAAGGGCTGCTGAGGAGCGTATCCCGCCAAAGTCTAGAGCACAGCGCCAAAGGGCCACGCTCGTTGGTAGGGATGAAGTGAGCGACAGACGCCAGTACCTCTCGAGGCAGACCACTGATTGGCTGCTGGCCATTGTGAAGTGACGCGAGCCCAGGCATGTCGCTATATAAGCTTATCCAAACACTGCTTGGCCTGTGTCGTTCACTATGCTGGCCTATATACACAAGTCTAATGAGCTCGTCAAATCTGCTAGCGCAATAGCCTCTTCCGATGAGGATTCCACAATAAGGGCCGAAGCGGAAGCGATGCTGCCTTTGGACACGGTTGGAAGTCTCGCGTGCAGGAGGGGAAGACAGGGTGCGCGGTTCTTGCTCCGATCTCGTCCGGATGCGGCTGCAGATCAGCCCGCTCCCGACCTCTGTCAAGTCAGAATTTTATTTTAAAAATTTATGATCAGAGTTTCATTTATGGTCCAAACCCAAACCCCTTTGCATATAAAGGTCGAGAGAGGAGGCGACTGCATCAACTCGCCCATGGCGTTAAACATCGTCACGTCGTTTATCTCGGCGATTCCCCGGGAATTGGTTCCTGACTTGCGACGGTGTGCCGGTATCATGGCCGACGACCACATGCCTAGGCATGCTCGTGACGTACGACATGCTTTAAACCGGTTCATCTTGAGTTTTTTTTAGCTCAGTCGTCAGAATATGCTTTGAGAAAAGTAATGGACCTAGTCAGAAAGGACAGCCAAAGAGAGGTTAGCTTAGCAGTCTGCCGCACGTGAGTCGGCGGAATGTTCTCTGCGTCACGACATCGCGGATTCTGACCGACAAGCTTCCATCAACGTAGAACCTGTTGGGCCACTGAGCAAAGTTCTTGGCTACTCTGTTTTGAGACAGAAGTCGTTTTCGAAGCAGTCACAATCAACCGATCAGGGGTGTTTAGTCGTGAGCAAGGGTGCTCTAACGAAGCCGACAATGTGGTCATACGCAATGAGACGACATCTTGCCTATTAAGTGAAGTGCTAGGTATTAATAAGCTTTAGTAGGCTTTATTGAGCGTCATGACTGGCTTACCAAGAGTTCTGGAACAGACGAGCTGTGATCGCCGCGACCACGGCGTAGCGCCGCAACGCAACCCCTAAGCAATCGCAGCTCTAACACAAAGATGATCAACCGGTCGAGTCGGACTTTTGATTAGAAGTAAATTGAATTCGCAGTAAGTTGCCATCCTACTTCTCCTTTCCATCTGTCAAATTCTGATCATTCCTGGCCAGCCCGCAACCTGCGATGAGCCTCGTATCGTACCCTGCCCCATTCTCTGCAGCTAGTGGCGTCTGGATGTGAGCGAACTGAGCATGTGCAAGCTTGGATCCACCCTCAAAGCCTTTGCAGCTACTCCCCTGACCGTAACGGTCAGCCCACTAGTGTGAGTGCAGTCGGGCCAACGACCCAAGTCGCTCCAGCTCATTGCAACGCATACACGAATGCAGAGCTGGAACGCGATACATTTGGGAAATTCGACATCGACGGGCACGTTCTACTTTCGCACGCAAACATTCACTTCGTCTATCAGTCTGGAGTTTCTGGGCACGTAACCACCTATATCGCCGGAGAGGCTGTTGAACTTATTTATGCTTTAGGAACCGGCCTTTTGCTGTGTTTCAACGACAATGACGCTACGTATGTCATAACTCTCGATGGCAAACCAGCGGCAGCGGAAGAGGTCGCCCATGACGAGACGTGTGACAACTTTGGCTCATCGCACACCTTTTTGATAAATGATTTAAACTTCGAAAGTCACCTGCTTTGGCTAAATGTTACAGGTGGTTCACCTGCGCACGAGTTTCAATTCTATGGCGGTGTTCTGGAAACCAAGATTTTGGTCGATAGGTACGGCAGTTACTACAGCTTACAGGCGATACTTCATCAAACCTTCAGCGCAAATGATCAAGTGGACATTAAGATTATAGATGATCGTGCACCGGAGTGGGTCATGCACCGTGTCGATGCGCAAAGTGCAGGTGTATGTGATTTATTGTAGTCTCTACCATGAAGGTTTGACCATTTCATGTAGTGGGATACTGCTGAACGTCAGGACTGGGATAACGGCACCGCCTCCTTCACTTGTGGTAGCTGGGGCATCTCCGACGTTTCCGCAGCATCGTATAAATTCAGTGGTAAAAAGACTTTAATCCGCCGTCGTGTGCCAGTTTAACAACTTTATAGGCGCAAGCGCGGTCATATTGAAAAGCACGCCAGGTCCAGGCACTTACGCCTACAGCGTCGTCTTAAACGACCAAACCTTCAACTCGCGACTCTCGGTCGGCAGTGATCAATTGCCCTCAGTACCAGTATTCTTTCAGACAAATCTTGATCCGTCTAAATCATATATAATATCGCTCCGCAACTACAATGATGCGGACGGTAACTTCTGCTCGGGCAACAATGGCTGTTGTGCCACACTGGACTCGCTCTACCTTTTAGGTTCAAAGACGGCGCTTGAAGGGTACGTACCAACCGCCTAACATCAAAATTGACTGAATTCTCTTGCAGAGGACCTGCTCCAGCCCTTCCCAGTCCGTCCACATCTATCTCATCTGTGTTGAGCTCATCAACGACCGGACAATCTGCGACCGAGGCATCTCGAGTGACCTCCGGAACTTACAGTTCTACCTCCTCGGTGAGATCATCAGCGACCGAACAATCAGCGACCGAGGCATCTCGAGTGACCTCCGGAGCTTACAGTTCTGCCTCCTCGGTGAATGTCCCCGCCGTTGTTGGCGGCGTCGCCGGAGGTATCGCTCTATGTTTACTGGTTGTCTTCGGGCTATTCCTGTACCGTCGCAAGCGCAAGGCGGAGATGGTGCACCATTCCGTGACTACGCCATACCCAGAGATGCAGCCCACTGCAGCTGGTCCATTCGTCGCGAAAGAGCACTCGTCACAAAGCTTCAACGGGGCCTCCAGCTTTAACCCGTCGGCTCCATCATGGTCCCGCTCAGACACGAGTCCGAGCAGGCACTTATCATCCTCACAATACGAAAGCGAGTTTCTACCGGAGATCGGAGCACCTGTCCACCCTACAAAAGGCGAACTGTTAGCACAACGGGCTCCCGGCAGCTCCTCGCCAAAATCAGCGGGTCAGTCAAATATCAATTCCGCGGTCGACGAGAACCCAATCAGCTTGCGGGAGTCCTTGCCGGCATACAGCGCCGTGTACCACGGACGAACAGGGCATGGTTAACCTTAGCTTACTTGTGACTTGCATTTTTGTCAAATGATGCTTTTGAAGCCACTCTAGTGAGCCATCTGAAAGGAAAGACTGCAGCATACTAGCCTTTAAAGCTTTGCTCCAGTACCATTGTCCGACAAATCACTCGAGACGGAACGCCGTTTGGAACTCTATCCTCTGCGGAGCTCCCAAAACTTGAATTCTCTCGTGACGCTCGCTCTCCGTCGAGCATGCATCGTGAATCCCGGAAGCCTCGTGTTGAGATATGGTCGCAGTTCAGGCACAAAAGTGCGATTCGGAGGGATCGTGATCTCCGTCAGCAGCTTGCCCTCTACCCAGCTCAATCATGTCCGGTGCCAAAGCCTCAGAGACTGTCGCTAATCAACTTCAGAAATACCATCCATTATTTACAGAGGCGGGCGATGTAACACTGCTCACGAGCGATAACGTCCTCTTCAATATCGAAACGCGCGACTTGCAACGAACTTCTTCATGGTTCCGCGACTTGTTCAAGAACTCCCACCCGTCTGTAGAAGGACAAACGGAGACTATAGGGGTTTCGGAGAAGTCAGAAACCCTGGAGATCATCTTGAAAATGGCGCTGGGCCTCGTGCCGCCAACTCAGCCAATGACTTCTGTCGACGCACTCGATACCGCCTTGCGTGCGGCCGAGAAGTACGAGATGACAGGCGTTACACATCACTTGATCAGCGTGCTAGAGCGGCTACTTCTGCGCTCAAGCGATTCGTTACAGCAGTATATCCTCTCCTGTCGCTACGGCATGACGACGCTGCGCAACGAGTCGCTCGTGCGCTGCTCTGGAGTGCGTCTCAGCTGGGATGATCTTCCACCGCTGGAGGTCAAGGATCTTGGTCGTCTCCTAGCGGAACGAGAGAAGCGCACGCGTTACATCCAGCAGGTTTTGCGCTCAACAAAACAGAACGAAAGCCCATTCTACAAGCAGAATAGTGGTTTTTGCCCAGAGTGTGCCGGCGAACGCGATCTTCATGCGACATATCTTCGCAAGTGGCAGGACTTTATAGCGGCGGCTCTCTGCGTAATTTCATTCGCTCCCAATGTTGACGCCATATTTACCGACTCAGAAGCGGCAAGCAAGGAAGCCGTCATTCGCAACATTCAGTGCCAGAGTCATAATCACACAGTCTTCGGTGATCTTCGCGCAAAGCTACAGGGTAAAATGAATGCATTTGACAAGAGTTGAGAGGTTTCTGTGTAGCTTTCGTGTTGAGCAGTAGCTACCTAGTGATCTCCTCCCCTTCTAAAATCCCATTGGTCGTCAATGTTTGAGTTGGGCATGTGCATCGTGAACCCTGCCCTCTACAGCGCGCTCTCCTGCTTCTAAACACAAAAAATGCTACGCCCCCGAATTTGTCTATGCCGTGATGAGACCGCGGTAGGTCTTATGCAAGTCCCAGAAACTGCCAACTATGTCGCTTGGTGTATATCAATGAGTGAGAAGTACATAATGTAGGTTCCACGTGACCGCCTCGTACATGTACATGATACATGCGCCCAAAGATGCGTCTCCAAAACCACTCTACACCTTGGACGCCAAGTCCGTTCTCCGCCCGTCGCCATCGTACACCTCAAACTCAACTGTCCTGCTGATGCCACCCATGCTCATCGTCATGTTGGCGAGTTCTATCTGCTTTGTGCCGTCCATCGAGTCGTCGTCTTTGTCGGTCCCAACGGCGTGGATGTTGACAACACTCTGCCCCACCGCGCGCGGGGGCTGTCCTGTCCGACGCATCACAGACTTACTGGGAGCCCGGCTGCGGGACGAGACCGAGGCCGAACCACCATCAGCGGCGACAAGCCGGGACGCCAGGATGTCAACGCTGTGAAAATTCGGACCGTGATCAGAGACGCGCTGTCGAAAGAGGAGCGAAAAGCAAACGTACAACATAACGATGGGGAACAAGCACTCGGTCGTGTAGATAAAGCGGTCGATCTGGCTGGCAACCGAGTCGGCCGACTGAATGGAGCTCTGAAACGAGTACGTGACGGCGCGTGTGACACCAATAACGGCGAGCAGTGCAAGCCGGACCTCCGTGCTCCGCATGAGATGCCCGAGCAGACCGTCTTTCATGGCCGCCTTGAGGGAAAACTTGCGCGCGCGGCTGAAATTTCGCAAGAGGAAGAACGCGCTGTTGAGCTCGACGAGGGCGATCGCGGTGAAGTATCCAGAGTGCAGGTGATTGATGACGTTTTGTCGGTGCTGGTTGGACTCGGCGCCCTCGAGAATGAACTTGACACGCGCGATAAGAATCGCACCGCGGAGGGCAACGATGCAGGCGATGAGGCACCAGAAGATGGACATAAACACAGCCCGCGCGGTGCCTTTGAGCCACCGCGCCAACATGATGTAACTGTAGAATGAGAGTCCAGCTTCCTGAGTCTGAGATAGCGACGCGTCAGCCCTGCACTGAAGGATTGGAAAAGAACGTACGGCCCAGAAAATGTCCGCGAACGCAGACGCAACCGCCGTGTTGACGACGGCGTAGTTCATGTAGAAAGCGTAGAAGCACATGCCATTCGCGATAGCGGTCGCCACGCTCACAACCAAAGGGACGTAGAGGATCTTGCTACGGCCGATGATAGAGAGCAGGATCAGGGCGATGAAGAAATTCCACATCCCGATGATGCTGAGGATGCTCCAGGACGACTCGAAGTAGATCGGCAGCGCAGCCGACGCGGACGCAGCGAAGATGCCCATGGTCGCGGCCAATGAACGTGGTCGGGCGAGCGGGGGAAGGAAAAATATTCGCCGTGATCGTGCACGCTCGTCCTTTTGAGTATCACGCAACATCCCGGCAGCGGTGGAGTTTGATCCAGGCACACCACTACTGTCCGGGGTAGCCGCGGAATCAGCAAATCGCGGCCATAACAGGGTTAAGTCTAAGCTGTTTCGGTCAATGCGCATGGTACTCAGGGCGGGGTCGAGACCAGAAATGGTTACAGCAAAATCTAGACGCTGAGCCGGTCCATGCATCAGTGCAAATTGTGCACCATGCGCGCAATGTGCCCCAATCTCAGCCAAAACCTTTCATGCCAGCTTTTGTAGGGCGTGATACTTTATGGCTGACAGCCCGTAGCGGCGAGCGGGCTTGGTGGGTATATCCGTTGCCGTAGCAGCTGACAGCTCGCCGTCATCGTTGAGGTGCGAGGTACTAATCTTCAATGCTCAAACATGAACCAGAATAATGGGCCTATCATTGGTATCGGTACGCCGACCATTCTCCACGACTGTCCGGGCAGCGGAATCCGATCGTTGCAGGTGTTGCAGCGGATGCGCAAGTAACGCGGTCCAGATCGGCCGTCAGTCTGGAAGGACATTGAACCGGACTTTCATTCACGTGGGAATCATGCGCTGACAATCCAGCATAAAGGACATCCGGCCGATGTGAAAAGCTCCTGGTGTTTCGGTTTGAGATGTTGACCGCGCTTCCGTGGATAGTGTTGCAGGTGAAATTAGGATTCGAGATGTTTCCAGGCACTGCAAGAACACCCAGTCTCGTAAGAGTGGCGCAAAGAGAGTGGAAACGTGTTTTGGCCTCCAGGACCTAGAGGTCACGACAGTACGAAGACAAGATGCAACGTCAAACTCCGGCATCTATTAGCTTCTTCGCTGATGTTGAGTCGGAAAGAAGACGACCGCTTTTGCGGCATTGCATATTGCTTGTTGGTTAGCATCGTATAAGTACAGGTATTCCTTTGTATACTACAGAACAGCCGTGTAATCTCTTCAAGTTCAGTTCAAACATCTCCATCATCACCAGTAGCAACTTCTCCTTCAGCACGAACTTCGATTTCGTCATTCTCCCAGTAGGAGACGAAGAACCCTGATACTCGTTCCGCATACCAGAAACCGCGAGCACCGCCCTTCGGTGGCGACTTCTTCTTCTTCTTGGGCTTGGATGTGTCGACGACCGGCGCATCAATGGCGGCGGTTGCACTAATGTCTGGCGCTACGTCGTTCTCCTTCTGAGCCACCTGAATCCAGATTCCACTGGCACCCATGCTTTTTCCCGATGAACCAGAGCCACGTGCGGCTACAGCACGCTGGAGCGCAGGGAGGGCCTCAGGCTGAACATACACGATGATCTCGTCGACGCCGTAGCGATACCCGTCCGGTGCCACACCATCCGTCGTGCTCGCGTTCGTGTTGGCGTTCGCGTTCGCAGGCGTCGTGCCTTCCCAAACCACCTCCGGCTCCTCGATGTCACCGAACGGTCCCTCCCACGCACCGAGCACCAGCCCGACGAGCTTACGGCCAGGATGACCGTCTGTGCCGGGAATAGGCTGCATGCCGGAGTTGGGTGGAATAATACGGACGATCGCGCGCACGCTCGTCTCAGCGCGCACAGGGGCCCATTTGCTGCTATCGAGTCCAGTCCAGTCGGCAAACGTACTGGCAGCTGGTATGGGGTTGGCAGCGTCGGTACCGGCAGACCAGTCAGCAGTGGCAGAGCTGGGGTCATCTTGAGCCCACGTGGAGCCGAAGGCGTCTGGGTTACTTCCCCAACCAGGGGCAGCACCAGTCGAGGCTCCTCCCGTCGCGCTCGTCTCCCAGCCTGTTTTGGAGGGAGGCGCAGGCGTAGAGGTCAATGTTGCACCCGCGGTGGCATCCGGATCGCCCGGCGCTCTGTTAACCTCGTAGGGTGCTGCAGTAGTCGAGGTCGCCGTGTCGGGAGCGGGTGAAGGTTCCAGGGGTGGGACGGTATGAGTGGAGCTCGTCGCACTAAGTTCGCCCTGCTGCTGAATACCGTCGTGGTCGAGGGCGATGGCGTTAGGGTCCAGCTCCTTGATGGCATGTGCAAACTGCTCGTGGTCTACACACGTAGCATCGCTATTGATCACCTCGACATCGATTTCACCGGCGTCCGGCGTAGGTGAGCGTACAGGGGCAGGCGTACGCACGGAGGCAGCAGTGGGCATGTCTGTGTCGACCGGCCATCCATCCGGCGCCGTCACCACGACTACGCCCGTCGACGTAGCCTCGCCCCACTCGGTCATGCAAGAGCGGCCAAACTTCTCTGGGCTGAGTACCTGACTGAGGTCGCGACCCAGAGGCAACTCGATTGAAGCTTGCTTGGCTATTTCGAGCGCGTGTTCCAAAGACTTGCGGATGTCTGCAGCGGTTGATTGACTGTTCGGGCCAGGAGCAATTGCGTTGGTTTTGATAAGAAAGGTGACGAACGACGTTACAAAACGTGGAGCGAGCTTTTGTCGACTTGACATCCTGCGAAAATTTGTGAGCTTGTCTAACCAGGCAGCTGTAAACGACACGCACCAGTACATTCCATTCTGCATGATCCACGCGCTTAGGAACACTTGGACGGCGCGTGCGGGGTTGTTGAGGAAACGATCGAGCTTCGCCTCTGCCATGGCATCAAGGTTGTGCAACCGATCAACCTCCATCGCGTTGTCCTCGGCGTCGCCAGCCGGCGGCTCGCTTGTGCTTGCTGTAGTAGAAGGTATACCGGTCGTACTTTCGGGCTCGCGGTCGCCGGCTGCACCATCCACAGCCATGGGCACGTCGTCGTCGAAGTCGTCCGCATCGACTTCGTCCGCTGCTGGCACCAGGTTTTTTGCGCTCGTCTTGCGGTGGGTTTGCAGTTGATTGGGATTTTTGACAAGTCCCAGGAAGACCTTCCACTAGGATCAAAGTAGTCAGTGAGTAATTGAAGTAGCAAGCAGAGGAAGTGGGATCTATGCAAAACGCAGGGATGAGAACTGACAGACAATGGAACGAACTTCGAGTAAGATGTTCAAGATATTCAAGCTGAGGGCGTAGAATATCATGCAACAAATCAGGCATCGGAAAGTTTAACCTCGTCCTCGCTCTCGATGTTCAAGAACTGGCTATGCGCGGCTACGTTCATGAGAGCAATGAATGCGCGCGGGCGGATACGCTGGTAAATTAAAGAGAACTTACGAAGTCAGACACTGATTGTAGTTCAGGTGTCCATGTCATAATGCTCTGAAATTGAGATAAAGCTTGCTCGAGTCGTGAACCGCGGTCCTCGGTTCTGAGCAGACGCTACCATTTAGCGACAACTTCATGCCAAGGTGAGCTACACTCACAAATCGACGGGCTGGCCTCCCCAGGCTGCACGGTCCGCAGCATCCCAAGCTTCCGAGATGTTGCCTCCAGCTGCCAAAGCTCCGGCGCGCCCCTTCTTCTTCTTACCCTTCTTGCCAGTGCCGTGGACGACCTCCAATTGCACTGTGGGGATGCCAAGTGCGTCAACCTCGACGCGCGCTGTGATGGTCGCCCGAAGAGGGTTTGACGAGATCGAAGCTGTCGGAACTGGGATCCCGCTGGCCCTGAAAACGTCAAACGGCATGATGGTCCGACCATGAGGCATTTCGGGCCACGGTGGAAATCTGCCAAAGAACAGAGGGAGAACGCGCAGCAAAGGCAACATATCAGCTTTCTGAGGGAATTGATGACGTCTAAGAGGGTTCAACGTACTTGTAATACGGGACAGTCGTGCCTTCGTGCATCTCCCATTCACCAGCCTCAGGACGCGGGAAGCCCGTCAGGTCGTCGTTACTCTGCGCCATCGAGAAGTCTTGGGGGCGCATGGTGCGCTGTGCGGTCGCGATTGACAAAGCGCAACACCGCAGGCTCGGGAATCAGAGAGCAAGAGGCAAAGAGGCGTTGAGGATTCCGGTCGATGCCGAGCCATCGCGTCGCGCCTCAGCGCTTATTTTGAAGCTTGGGAAAACGACAACTCCAAAGCGAGCGGACGAGATCGGAGCTTGGTTCCTCGTCACCGCGAACCTCATTAACCTCTTGCGTGCGCGAAGAAACAGCATAAAATTCTGGATCCCCTCCATCGGCGGGGTGGGTCGTCGTCTCGATTGCTCTGTTGCCACCGTTCAGCCTCACTGTTGCTTTTATTGCCACCGCTCAGCCTCACTCTATGAGTCACCTCGGCTATCGCAATTCCTGGGCGTGTGCTGCGAAGTGGAGCTTATACAAGCCAGGCACGTGCTATGACCCATATCAATTAGTTCTTGGGTTCGTGCTGTGATGAGTGTAGAGGCCGCTTGAGCTCTATTCGCATGTGCGTGGCCGCGCAACGCCTTGGTGGACCGGATCCACGTAAGATGCAACATAAAAAGTGACTTAAAAATGCCATTGATCCTCGTTTTTGTCACGTTAGATACAGTAGCTGCTGGTTTCGTGGCGACGGAGGACAGCCACTGGCTATTCGAAGTACGCAAGATAGTTGATCAACTCTGAAGACTGAGTTGTTATCGTCAGTGGTGGGCGGAGAGAGGGCAAGGTATATTATTCGTTTTCATTAAATCTTTGATAGTACAAGCATTCGACGTGTGCGGTTCAGTGGCTCCACATGGTTGCAGTAAAGCGAGGCGAGTTACGCGGCTACCTTCTTGATATCCGAAGCAACAGTGATGGTCCCCGAAATTTGAATCACGCAGCGCAGCGCCGCTTCCAATGCACCCTGGATCCAACCGTGCGTGTAGCTAGCCTGTTCGCCAGCAAAGAACACGCGATTCTCCCAGTCCGGTTTGCACATCGTCGACAAGAATGTTGACTTCTGACCCGGTCCGAAATAGCAGAATGCGCTCCCGCCAGCGAGCTCGTCCGATGGGAAGACTTGCGCGGTCGCTGCCTCGAGCAGTTTGAGCGAGTTGGCTGTGGGGAAGATCATGTCGATGTCACGTGCGGCGAGCTGCGCACGTCGGGCGGGTGATAGCGCGCCGAGAATCGTCGCGTCCTGCTCGAAAGTGTAGGCAGCCATGATCGCGCCGCGGTTGGTGTGCTTGAATTGATCGACTATGTTACCATCTTGATCGGTCTCCTTGGGGAACATGGTGTAGCGGATGGGCAGGTCAGCCCACCATCGGTGCCAAGGCCAAGGTTGCCGAACTGCTCCTTCCACCACCGTTCCTTGTACTGCAGGATAATCTTCGTGACCTCGACGTAGCGGACGTCGCGAATGGCCATCTCTTGCTTAGGAACGAAGGCTTTTTCCTTGGTGATCGCGCGCTGAGCGGTGTATGGGATGGCGAGAATGAGGTAGTCAGACTCGACCGAGACCTCAGCGCCCGACCTGAAATCGCGGGTTAGTTCGTCTGAATATAAATTGGTGGCGTGACGGTACTCACGGGTTGTCGTAACGGCAAACGATCTTGGGGCGTCCAGTATGCGCAGTCTCGCCCGTCTCGCGTGGGAAACCGATACTCTTGACCCGAGCACCGAAGGTAATGTCGTTCATTAATGGCTCGAGAGCCAATGGGTCCGTGCGCTCCGCAAACGCTTTGGGAACGGCATCCATTCCCGACTGGAGCTGCTGCATGCCGGCCTCGCTGCCGCTCTGATTGCTCGAGAGGAAAGCGTCCTTGAACGATTCGATGAAGCCATTCTCGAAAACGACGTGCGCATTGCCAAGATCGTATAAGTTGAGGGCATCTTCGCTCCACTTCGCGACATCGGTGAGGTATGAGCGCAGCGTGTACTTGTCGTACTCGGTAGTGATAGCAGCGTAGGCGGCGACGAGAGCATTGACAGGGTAGGGCGGCTGGGTGTGACCCTCTCCGCCGTGTCCATTGTACGTCCTAACCCAGAGGTCCTTCACAGGCTGCACTGCGGCGTCAAAGAGTTCGTCACAAGTTTTACCACGTTCCTCATCAAGCAGATCGGGGAACAGCGCAAGAAGTTCGTGGTCTTTGTCCCTGAGTTTCTGGTCGAACTCGTTGTAGCTGAGCGTGCGCTGGCCCTCAGGAAGCCCAGAGAGATAGATGAACTTGTTGGCCATTTCAAACGGGATGAGCTGCTTGTCGAGCCCGAAGAGCTCCATATAGCGGTGCAAAAGGTAGTGATCATGCGGGATGCGCATCGCACCGCCCTCGGCATGCAAACCAGGCGCGAGCACAGGGTCGCGGAAGGTGATAACACGTCCACCCACGCGAGAAGATGCCTCCAGGACCTTCACCTTGTAGCCTATACGCTTGAGCTCGTAGGCGGCACAGAGACCTGACACGCCAGCACCAACAACGGTCACCTACGATGGGTATCAGTTTTCGTCCGGCGGCTGCAATGCAAAGTAAAGCGCACCGTCTTGGTCAGAGGAGGATCTGGAGTTGTCCTGTCGATGACTTTGAGGAATTCAGTGTAGGTGATGAAGGACTCGTCGACGATGACCATGTCCGTTTGCTTCTCGGGCAATGTGCTAATTTCCGCATGGCCAGCGCGAAGTTTGATCTCGGTGAAGAGACATTTGCCATCGGTGGCCTCCGGGGCGAGGAGGTACTCGTGCAAAGGTACGATGGAACGCGAGGTGATTTCGCCACGGTGAAATGTGCGAATTTTTTCTGTCATGACTGGGAAAGTGAACGCAAGACGAAGATGTCGAGGAGCGGGTGAGAGTGCGGACCAGACCGGCAACAGGCTCTCACGCATTTATGGTCCTGCAGCTTTCAGGCCCCCGCCGATCTGGCCCCATCAACAAGAACATGGTGAGGTTCGAGCCGCTTTATTGCGCAGTAGCCTTGCTATCACCGAGCCGTATTAGTGTTAGTTCGACAGCTGCTCGCAGTTCGAAGACACCGAGCGTCCAGAGAGCGGACTCCGATGTCGTCGGCCCCACGTTCCCCGGAGCTTTTGTGCGGTCGCGACTATCCAGTCGAGAATATTTCTTGGAAGCACCAATCCAAGGGTCCGCGTGGGGTGGCACCCTGTGCTTCAACTCGTAACGGCGCTCTTAGGTCAGAGCGATCGATAGAATGACAGCAATACAACGAGGTTGGCAGACGATAGTCGCCGCATTGGGTGTCGGTGGATGAGAGATGTTAAATAATTTCGCCCAAATTGTGTCGGCGTCTGGCACTTCTGAGAAGGTCGAGGCGACGACCGGAGGGGGAGAGGAAAGTGTGTTGTGTCCGGACAACACATTTTGCGATTTCGGCTGCAGGTACGGCCGCCACATCACGGCATAAGCTTGCACGTGTCCATCTGTGCCTGGTGGCGAAACGTAAATCGCCCACTATCTCCGCTCAGGCCAGTGTTCGATTCTGTGTTCTGCCCCGCTTTACTGGCATGCTTTACTTTCAATTGTTTATTTACGCTGTTGCGAAGGCTGTTGAAGGACGAGTTGTGCGAGTGACAACGAGAACGGTTGGGCAACGAAGACGACCGCCGCTGACAGACGCGGAGACATTCGATATTGCCTTCGTTTCAGAATTTCTGGAGCAACCACACCGGTGAACGTTTGGTCGAGCGCAATGTGGCATGTTTGGGTGAGGCTGATCACGTGGATGTCCGAAACTGCATGAGCAGTCCGGCGAGCCAATCCTCGTGGTTGCGTACAGCAGAGCCTCGACCTAGTAGAAGGTGTCGACTCCAGGGACATCCACGAGGGTGGCGACCGCCGCGACTTTGACTTTGACCTCGAGCGGGTCACGTGCAGGGACGGCACACCTCTCGATGCTCGGTCGATTCTGATATTGTGCAGATGAGCCCCGATGGCTGGTTAAGGGTTATACCTTCGCTAGCAAGAGTGGCTCGGTATTGAATGTCGAGGTCTGCGCAAACGTGTTTTGGTGGGAGTGAGATCGGTAAGCGAACACGGTGAGGGGTGGCATCTTGCTGAGGGAGAGGCCATGAGACCTATTCCATACTCGTTGAGAGTGATAGGAGGCAGTACAATGTGCTGCCGGAGCCAATACTGTTTTCAGCATTATCTCGGTGATCGCTCCAGAAGTCATCTTGCGGCACTCGTGGATAGTATGCGGGGTGGGCATCATGTGCCGTTGGAAAGGGCTGTAGGAGAGACAGCGGCGTGGTATGGGGACTCGAGTGATCCGCGATGTTCTATGGTTCAGCAATGAACATCGCGCGAGCGCGGATGGTTTGCAGGATCATTAGGCCGCCATCTCATCTCCAACATGACCTTGGCCAGTGAGCATAAGAAGGAGATGAATGGGATACACATACGTGGCACTGCTGATCAAATGACCTGGCGGAGTACCATCGCCAACCTCCTTGTCTCCCAGTCCTCTGCCTGTGGGGCAGCTTCATCAACCCAGTCCCTCAACGCCTGAACCCGTACGGAATCGCTCTCCATCAGGCCTACCAACAGGCCACGTTCGAGCAATGCCTCGGCGATCAGAGGAAGTGTAGTCACGGGCACAGACAGTGCGTGCTGGTGAGCGAGGAATGGTGCAAGCGTATGTGGGGTGATTTCATGTACCGTCCCCGACGGCGCGGCAGGGTAGCGGTGCGACCATTGGAGATGTGGTGAAGACCACCTGCCCACCTGAGACGCTGCGCGGGCAGGAGATGCACCAGAGAGCGAGTCGAATGCGCACTGGAGGAGGATATCATCGCGTGCGAGATACGCTAAGCGTTCTCTGAGATACTTGCGCAGTGTTCGCGAAGTGAAGGCTGGCTCAAGCCCAAACAGCCTTCAGAATAAGCGACATTAGCACCTTTTCAACACACGACATAAAGTTTACGCACGCGCAAATGACCCTTAGTGTTCTCCAGTCCAAAGAATCCACGCTGAACCTGTCCGTCTGTCCCTGGCTCTGCATTTTCTCTATGGCTATGCGGACAAGCCTCCTCCCATTGCGAAGCGCGCTCCACTGTTGCTCTACCCTCTCCTTGACAATGCGCTGTCGTCTGAGCGGTAGGTGACAAGTGCTCGGCCACATCCAGCGCGCGTAAACTGCGCATAGGGGTAACGTCGCAGGAAAGACCAAGATGAACGCGAGCTGAGTGTAACCAAGTTCAAGTGGCAAGTCTGGGAGTAGCGGCGGCAGCGGAGGAAACGCTGGAAAGGGCAGAGCCGAGCCTGGAATTCCGTGGAAGTCGGCGAACGGATTAACCAGCCAAGAGAGGATATTCCAGATGCCGCGGAGCCATTCTGGAATCTGAAGGTGCTCAAATAGCGAAAGGTCCGGGGCAATTACGCGCCAGAGATTCACCAGAGTCTTTCCGATAAATGAAATGTCATCTCGGAAGATGCGGTAGATAGGCCCACCAGTGACACCCAATGTTGCATAGAGTGTGATGAGCGACGCGGTCCCCATGTTCTCCGACGCGCGCATCGCTAGCTGGTGATCTGCCCTAGACTTCAGATGTGTGGGTACTACGGGTAGCGTCTTCCAGTCCCTGCGGAACACCTTGGTCTCGCGCGCCGTGACTTGTCGGTTCACTTCTGCCGCAAAATTGCGGAACGCCTGGCTCATGCCACGATTATAGAATCTGAAGGTGAACAACTGGTGAGGCTTATACGAGCAGGCATGTGCAAAATATTTACTTGCAGACCTCGTATGTGCGCCGCAGCTGAATGCGCCATGCACCAGCTGTTGGCTTTGGTGACCGTAAGACGCCGCGGCATTCAGCATCCACGATGTCCTGTTCGAACTCGTTCCATGTCCCTTCTATCGTGAGAACTCGAGTTTTAGATCTAGATGAGACATCCTGTACACCTGTTCGAAGTTTCTTCAGGAGAGCAGAAGACGAGGGTGGACTTCGAGGCAAATGAGGTGCTTGAATAGGACCGGACGAACCGGACGATGCAGAGCGTCGTGCTAACATGGAAACGAGTGCCCTGCAACGGAAATATCGACAAAAATCTTCGCGTGCTCTCTGCGAGGGCTGCGCGGGGTACGACCTGAAACAGCTCATGGCGGACGATGGACAACTCAGCATTCTAGCGCTCGACGCCGGGACGCGTCGCGGCTCGCCGATCGATGTCACATCTAGTCACATCGCGACTTGTGTTTCAGTTCCGCACAAAGATGAAGGATAAATTGTGGGGTACGATCATTCTTTGCCCGCTGAATGCACAGATATATCATCTCAATCGAGAGAAATATCAAGTATCTGGTGATATTTAGGCTGTATGTGGGCAAGACGAAATGCTGCTGCCACAACGCGGGCATAATCGATATATATCCCACGGGGAATACTTGGGAGATCAATAAATTTGCAAATTTCAACAGACTCTTCCAATCATGACCTGTATGGTGGCATTCAAATACCCGGACACGGTAACGCAGGTGGAATTGGGAAACAACTACGATTCGTACACAAGAAGGGTACATGTCTGGACAGTTGTCCTGGCATGAAGATTAAGGCTCAGTAATTATGAACCAAAACCATATGCAGCAATAACTGGCCCTTTTTGCAAACCTGTGGGAGCAATTTCGCTTGGGGCAGATCCACGGCCTCTCCCACGTGTCAAACATGGTGCGCCTCTGCTCACACTATTAGTAAAACATATGGACCGCAGACTCTGAAATGCCCACCTTGAAGTCGGAGCTTCGTGCACACTGAGCGCGGCACTGTGTGCAGTAATACTTTGGAAGGCTCTGGGTTTGCGGTTGGGCATTTGATCCGGGGCTGGCAGTCGGGGCACTTGGTTGCTGCTGCATTGTCTGCTGAGTACTGGCTGCGCCGGATGCTGCTGGTGGAAAAACTGAAAGTATATCAGTGTTCGGTCCACGATGTCTGAGATGGTAAACCGTACGCTCTGGGAATAGTACGCGTGGACCGGGCAACCTGACAGACTGCCAGCGCTGGCTCGACTGGCTCATACTTCCAATATTGCAAGGCAGCTGAAAGCTACTGGGGAACCTGGGAAATTGGAAAAGTGGGATATCTGTCATTCTTCTTTAAATACCGTCCCGAGGTGGCTTCATTATGTATGGGCCGTGCCACAGTGCTTCATTGACCTTGACCACGCGCTTCGCCATACGTACATGCCTCTGAATCTATCGGTCAACTAAAAACAGCTTGCCTATACCAACGCTTGATCAAAACGTGCCTTTGTTGTTATTTCATGAGCACACAAATGTGCTTTCACCACGACCGTTATCTGCGATGAAAATCGTTTCTCAGCCCCGCCTGAGAGGCATGGGTTTGTCCTGAGAGTGAAGTAGTGCTTTTACATACAACGAACCGCTTGACAGAAGCAAAATAAGTGCTTCATTCGGGGAGAGCCGAAACAGGAACCGTGGAGGTTCAGACGATTGGCGTGGACCAGACCTCATTGTTCTAGCGCACGGGTATGGGCCTTCCAGGTCGCAACGCTAGACACAGGATTGGGAGTACAAAAACTTGGCGTTTGATGGTTGCTGGGTTAACCTGACAAAGGTCCTAAAAAACCTAGCTTCGCGAGGCTAGAATGTTCGCGAATAGCCGTAATTAAAAAAACATCCGAACGACTACGCTAATTCTTCATGAAAGAAGAGCAGAAGAGCGCCTGTTACACTAGCAAAAAAGAGCCAAACGACACTGCGCGGTGGGATGAATTAGATGGCATCGGTTTGCAGTATGTTACACAACCTAAAGCAGTGGTTCAGCTTCGTTTGATGCGACGTTGCAACAAAGGCGATATCCTGCTCATCAACCGTGAATCACACCAATTGCAGCGACTAAATCCATTGTACGTCACTGACCATGGCAGTTTTTGTGTTGCAACACCTTCACGCAAAATAGTGTCACACGACTGCTCGAGGTCAGTGAGAGCGCGAGCAACAACGAAAAACACCAGAGAGATCGACAAGGATAACTTTGCAAATTTGAACGGATAAATTGAAGACTCAATCGCGTGTTGAAATTGAAGATATGTACAGCTGGGAAACCAATAGGTGGCACGTGTTGTCTTGGCATGACAAGTACGGCTCAAGAGTGATCAAACCAAATGCTGCATCAACCGGCACTTTTTTGCGAGCCTGTTTGGTCTTTGGCAGATCCACGTTTTTCCCACGTGTGAACCAACATGTGCCGCTGCTCACACCATTAGTACAACATATGGACCACAGACTCTGAAATGCCCACCTTGAAGTCAGAGCTTCGTGCACACTGAGCGCGGCACTGTGTGCAGTAATACTTTGGAAAGCTCTGGGTTTGCGGTTGGGCATTTGATCCGGGGCTGGCAGTCGGGGCACTTGGTTGCTGCTGCATTGGCTGCTGAGTGCTGGCTGCGCCTGATGCAGCTGGTGGAAAGACTAAAAGTATATCAGTGTTTTATCCCACGGTATCTGAGATGGAAGACCGTACGCTCTGGGAATAGTACGCGTGGACCGGGCAACCTGACAGGCTCCCGCTGCTGGCTCGACTGGCTCATACTTCCGAGATTTCAAACCCGGTAGTACGCTTTATGTACCGCTGGGGAACTTGACAGATTGAGACAGCCCCCCCACCAAGGTTTAAATATTGTGTCGAGCTGGCTTCGTTATGTATGGGCCGTGCCACAGTGCTTCATCGGCATTGACCATGCAATTCCCCGCGTGGGCATGCCTCGGAATCAATCGATAACTTGAATACAATTGCCTATACCCACGCTTGAACACAGCCCACAATGTATACTATAACACTAATAAATAAATCTCCTCTCACCGCAGCCGTTATCTGCGCCGAAATCTGTGTCTTAACCGAGCCTAAGAGGTAGAGGCTTCTTTACGTAACGGACCATTAAGTTAGAGAATTTTTTTTTTTGCTTCGCTCGTTGGGAATTGAAACAGAAATTGTGAGGGCTTCAGACGATCGGCGTGGTCCAGACTTCGTCGCCACGGTATGTGCCCTGAACAATAATCTTTACCACGAGGCAACGCCGGACACATGATTGGGAGTACAAGACCTTGACGTTTAATGGTGGCTAACGTAACTCAACAAAGGTCCGACCAAACGGGGCTTCGCGAAGTCAGACCGTCCGCGGATATTCTGAATGAAACGATAACGCATCCGAGCATCCGAGCTCAGGAAAGGCGCTATGATCCGAGTTTGGCCGTGGTTAAAAGTCTTGAATAACCACGTGGAGTTTGATGCGCCATGAATTGGCGTTGAACGCTGACTTAGACGTCGTTGCTGCTTACTGGTATCGTGAAGTTAACTCCACGGAGATGCCAACTGGTAGAAACTGTATGAGACTAACCACAATGCGCATTGTATCAGATGAAAATGCACTATCAATCTTTACGTCTCATGATCATGAAGGATGGGCCGCGCTGCGTGGGCCGGAATGATGTCAGTCAGAATCTCCATCTCTTTCTGGTGTATCACTCTCCATTTGATGCCACATGAAACTGGAGGTAGAGATGTATCACGGTCTGAAGGACGATGCCGGTCTTATGCCTTATAAATGAACTTCGCAGCAGGAAGTCAACAATCTTATCAAGTCATGTGACGCGATCGCTCGACTGAGGGCCGGGAGACCGCGAGCATCATTAACCAAGAGCACTTAGGAGATCGATAGCACTTAGGAGATCGATAGCTTTGCAGATTTTAGATTTATCAATGACTCGGCTGTATATTGAAATTCAAGATATCCAGACACGGGAGCGCTGGCACAATCGGAATAGAACCGTCCCTATTTGCCACCGAAACTAGAGACACGTGACCCGTGCAGGTGTCGCGACACGACGAGTACGACTCAAGGGTGATTGACCCATTCCAGATGATGCTTCAGCTTTGACTTGTTTGGAAATGCGCAGACGCAGTTTGGCCATGGGCAGCTCCACGGCCGTTCCCAGGTATGGCCCATAATGTGGGCCTTTGCATCACACCATCAGCACGACGAAAGGGGCATTTCAGACTTTCGAATGCTCACCTTGAAGTCGGCGGCACAGCCGCACTGGATCTTGCATTGTGGGCAATAATACTTTGGCAAGTTCTGGGCTTCCCGAAGCGCGTTCGGCGGGAAAATGTATCCCGAGATACTCGGTTGGTTCTGCGTGCTGGCAGCACTGGGCGCAGCCGGTGCATCGACTAGAGGAGTGTCAGCGTCGCATTTGAAGGAGTTTGAAGGAGAACCGCACCTTCTGGGAATATTTGGCGTGGACTGGGAAAACTAATAGGCGACTGCTGCTGGTTTGGCTGGCTCATACTTGCAGTACTTTGAGGCTGTCAATGAGATTTGAGGGGCTGCTGGGGAACTTGAGATATTGGAAGAGCTCGCATTCTTCTTTATATACCGTCTCGACATGGTTTCGTTATGAATGGAACGTGCCAGAGTTCTTCATTGTCATTGACCACACGGCTCGCTCCGCGTGCATAGCGCGAAATCTAGTGGTCAACTCGGCACAGCTTGTCTATACCCACGTTTGATCCAGACCCACAATATGGTATTTTATCACGAGCGCGTAAATGTGTTCTCGCAACAGTCGTTATCTGCGTTTAAAATTGTTTCTCAATCCCTCCTGAGAGGTAATGGTTTGTCCTGAAAGTGATGCGATGCTTGCGTATGCAACGGGCCACTCAATAGAACCAAATAAGTGCTTCGCTCAGGAAGAGCTGAAACAGGAACCATGAAGGCTTCAGACGATTGGCTTGGACCAGACCTCATTCAGTTCTAGCGCACCGGTATGGGCTTCCGTTGGTGAGCTTGACCACAGCGCAACGCCGGACACATTATTGGGAGTACAAGATCTTGATGGTGGCTAAGGTAACTCGACAAGGTCTTGCAACACGGCGCTTCGCAAAGTCAAGCTGTCCGTAAGTATCCTCAAAAGGAAACTTGTCTTGCCGATGGTGCTTTTTAGGTGGTACGAGGTAGTACGACATTGATGTCTTGCCCCCGTATTTCGATCACCGCTGCTTTCTTCAGATAGAAGCCACATTAGGTCTCATTTCAGAGACTTTCCCGCTCAAAGTGATTTTATTTCACTATAGCACAGCCCGAATTCATGCATATCCTGCAGAATGCAGACATGATATTCATTCGCGAGTATGCACGCGCATTCAGATATCGAGCGGTCCTCGACCGAACCGTGTAGTCAGTTGTTCACAAGAACAAGCTTCCTCGGCACGAAATACTTTCCGACCAACGTCGGGACAGAGTTTCATCAGCTTTGTGACACTCGCACTTGCGCGTTGCTCCTGGAGGTGAGGTCGGATAGGCGCACAAGGACCAGCAAAACGTCGACAGTCGGTTTTCACAAGTGTTACTAAGCCTCTGCATTTTCTTGCGGCGTTACAGAACTTCCACAGCACAAACGCAACGAATCGCTTACAAATCTACGAGAATTTTGTCAGCCGGCGACTGTCCTCGCGGGGGAACGGGAATGCGGCCGTCACGTCAGCGGGAGTGACACATCCCGAGGCCGGGTCCAACGCACGCGTTTCTTGCCGGCTTGCGCGAATCATATCCAACCGAGCCGATTCGACAGCATCTTGCCCTCATCCTTGCCTGGTGGCCTCGCTCGCGCGTCCTTAGGCTCAGGCGCGGCCGCGCGCCGTCCCGCTGACTTTTCTTCTATCCTGCTCCTTTGCCTCTTACACTCGCATTGCCGGAGCAATTCGTCACTCACTGCGGACGATCACCGCTTGTAGCCTGCTTATAACTCTCCCTACCCCCCGCACACGCACACACTTACCTACCGCTGCACGCACCATCACCCACCGCGAGATGTCGAACCCGATCTCGCCTGTAGCTTCCCACGTCGCAACGTCCGCGTCGGTCTGCTTGCAGATGCTCACAGCGGTCATTCCTGTGCCGGTGCCCGTGCTCTGCGCCATGCTCGGCTTTGGTGCCGCCATGCTCGTTCATAACGAGATGGACCAATGTGCTCGCAGCGCTGCCGCTCGAAGACGTCGATTAGTTACCCCAGTTGTATCACTCGATGACGAAGAAGAAGCCGTGGACGAGGAAGAGACATTGCTCGGGCAGGAAGCTGCTGTAGACGCGACATCAGCATCGGAGAACAAGAGTCGCGGCACCGTCGCCAGGAGGAGAAGAAGCGACAAGCCAAATCCGTGTGTAGCCGCGCGCGCTGGACAAGCACCGACGGCGGCGGCAGGATGGACGATAAGCTGTGCTCGACCCGACGTGTCGTGCGCTGTATTACCCGCGGCTTCTCGTGGTCGAATCCGCCGCCGGCGCCCGCGTCTGACCCAGTTACCGAGCGCGACCTCGCGGCACTGTCGGTGGCGCTGTCGCAGGGTCAGAGCGTGGGTGTTGGTGCTGCGCGAGAGGACGCCGTTGGTCCAGACGCGCGGTCGACGGAGGCCGTCGCGCGACAGCTTGGTCCAGAGGCATCCCATATCGGGGCTGCGATCGAGCACATGCGATTCGTGCGTCTTCTTCTATAATCTGTGCGTTACTTTTACTGACTTTGTTCTCGCAGAAACTCGACTCGCTCATGGTGTGGAAACGATCCGTCGTGCCCGCTAATCACACTCTTCCATCACCTTCTTCCTCCGCGTCTGAGCCAGTCGAGATCGCGGGCTCTGCTCAATAGGTCTTTTATTCCGTTTTCGTCTCGACTCCTTCACACTATGCATGGACCAGTTTGAACTGCATCTCCAATTTATCACCACTGTCACTCTTGAACATCTCTCTCTCTCTCTCCCTCACACCTCTCGCTCTCGAACCGGAAGAATTGTCGTATCCACACTTGCTCGGTGTTGCCCTTACGGCGCATAGTCTGTACCATCAGCCCCCCGCGCTACAATCCATCAATTTACCAACTGCGAGCCGTACCATTCAATCAAACTCAGTGGCTCAACGAAGTACGTACGAACCATTGGTCACTCGGCGCGGTCTGTAGAACGTCGGGTGGTGTTGGAGGGCGATGTCCTCGCGAGTTATACCAGGGCTAGGCATGAGACGCGATTGGATCTACCGTTCTCGCTGCTGGAGCGCTTGCACGAACTGAAAGAAATCACAGCGAAGACCTGTAGCTAGCTCGTTGCTATGTGGCAGTGTTTGCATGCGTCGTTGACAGGGACTTGAAGGATGTGGGTTTGTTGCCCCTTTCCCCGCGTCATGTGTCCCACTTGCAGCCCTGTGTCATGGACATCCCGCTCATATTATACTACATTATCTATACGCGCGAACTCGCGGCAACTGAGAAACCAGGTGCGACTTCGACAGCAGCTTGAACCTGTGCAAATGCCGCCATTGAACGCGAGCTGCTAGTTGTGAGATGTGTGCAGATACGCATTGGAGAGCGGATGTAGTCAAGGAGATCTGAAGCGAACACTCCGCCCGGTCGATCCTTTTCGAATCCAGGCGCCTGCTTTGTCTAGTCCGTCCAATACTTGCATCCGTGTCCTAATGCAGGTGTTCCAATCCTGCAGGCAAGGACTCAGTTCAGCTGCAAGGTGCAAGTGTCAACCTGCTCAACATGCGTTCATTGTGTTACTCCCTCAGTCTCTGTCCCTCGCTTGTCTGTCGGGGCCATCTGCTTGCTTTAATATCGGATTCTCAGCCATGGCGCAACATTAAGAGAAGAAAAGATCGCCAGAGCTCGCGCTGAACCCAATTACCGTGAATAAATTTGGTGTTGGTGGCCGTTCTCCAATTTCAGCGTCGCCTCAAGGTTCACCAAGACCTTGGTTCTGCTGTGACGTTGTTTCAATTTAATATCAGGTGCCTTGTATTTCCGCCTTTCATTTTGTTTGTTGTATCGCTCTTGCCCGCATTCAGGGTCGTGTTTCCGAGAACCACTGCCTCGAAGAATCCGCTGGCCTCGCGGCTCGATGATAGCACGGCTCTCACAGTTAATATCTTGTCCCCCTCGCCAAAGACTGCCATATCGACCGCTGAAATTATGCCCTCCATGGATAACCATCCGGCGATCGTGAAAGAGGCCATCAGTGCTCAGAAGGATGTGCTAGACACTGTCAAGGCAGGCAACTCGTCGGCGTTGATCACAGCTGACTGACGATTCTTCGAAGCTCATGACCAGCTGTAAGGAAGACTGTCGCAAGATCGCGAAGGTGGTGCAGCACATCGTGACCTGTGTTGAGAACTCGAGTTCGCGTGCTCATCACGACGGCCGCGGGCTAGTCATCTCGCTCCCAGCGCGATGTGCTCTCGATGTCACCATTCAGTCAGTGCTTGTTGAACGACACCTCGGTGGAGTCTACTCATTTCAACGCAGAACTTTGAAGAAATGCGCTGCGTTCATGACCAAAGCCAGTTCCCGTGGCATCTTTGGGCGATTACAAAGAAGAAGGAAACCTCGACTATCATCCTCAACTATCTCGTGGCGTGCCACGCCCTCTCAGATATTCTACAAGCATGTTTCTCGTTACCACTATTTGATCGCTCCTTATGTGCAATCCAGGCGGAAAATGACAAGTGTGGTCTCCTTGAAGAAGACCTCGACGGTGCTGGACGCGAACTGATCAGTCGCGCGTCAAAGGTGCGCCTAGTTGTTATATTTTCTCACGTCTAACGCCTAACGGGTCGAGTAGAAAGATCTCGAGTGCGTAATAGAATATCATTGAGTTGAACGCTGAGTGACCGCGTCCTAGACTTGAAGTCGAGAACCTCTCGCCCGCCTATGACGGGATCAAGGCTATGATCCGCGGGATGGTCAACATGACCGAAGGTCTTCCGTGGCCACTCAAAGCCGTCCCTCAGACATTCTTACAGATAGTACAACACCTCGAGGTGTGTCTCGACTGCCTTTTAAAAGATGGGGATCGGGACTGACGTGTGTGAACAGAAAGGACAGGCTGTGGCTGCTGGTGTCACTCAGTTGCTGGCCGAGGTACAAGCACACTGGGACCTCGTGGCCCAGTTTCACGCGCCGGGCGAAAGCAACGAGAAGTTATCTGCTCATGTTGCAACCTTTTTTGAGTAAGATTCGAACAATGTCCACGTTACCTTGCTGAGCAATGCCCTTGCAGAGTACTGTTCAGCGTGTTCATCCGACTTCGAGTGCTTCAGGTTGCGCATCCGGTTGCCAGCCGCATCGCCGTTGATAGCTACAACGCCGCTTTGAGTGAGGAATCGCAACGGGTTGCATCGGCAATGCGTGCACTCGAGTCGGCGCGCGATTGGACGGCGTCGAATGACATCGCGGATGTGAAGAAAGAGTTGCAGATTCTGAATCAGAGCGGTACGACGTATATAACAATGTGAGGCGTCAGTGCTACTTATCTGCATTTGGCTGACACACTTCCAGCGACCTGGACATTTGTTCCGCGCCTCCTCCCAAGCCGAACGTGTTTCACGGACGTGACGACTGCGTGAAGAGCCTAGTCGAGAAAGCTATCGAACATTCCACCCAACAGGCCGCAGCAAACCTGGGTATACTTGGAAATGGTGGTTAGGCAAGACGTCGTTGGCTCAGACTGTGATGTGGGAGCGCCAGATTGTGGAACACTTTGGTTCACGTCGGTTTTCCTCTCGTGCGAGCCACTCATCGACGTGACGGGCGTAGGCGCGGCATTGGGCAAGCTGTTCGATATTCCGGCATCGAAGGATATACTTCAAGGGATCATAACTCACTTGGAGTCGCACAGTCGCACATTGCTTGTGCTGGACAACCTAGAGACTGTTTGGCTGGTTCCGAATGACAGAGCCCGGAGTCAGCTCGAACTTCTTCTCCGCCGCCTGGCTGCGATACCAACATTGACTCTGATCATCACATCGCGAGGCATAGTTCTGCCACGAGGTATTCGCTGGGCAAACGTCGCTTCTGCCACCCTCGAGCCGTTCTCGGCCGAGGCGGCTCTACGGACATTTGATGACATTGCCGGAACCTCGGAGAACGACGAAGAAAATGAACGCGCTGCGGTGATGGAACTAATGAGAGATGTCGACTACATGCCGCTGGCCGTGACTCTACTTGCTCAGCTCGCTCAGTGTGACGAAAAGCCTTCCGTGATTTTACGGCACTGGAAGAAGTCGCACACGACCATGCTACGGTCCGATCCGCTGGCACATGGCCGGGAGACGAGCGTCGCTGCATCGATAGCGGTCTCGATTAAACTTCTGACAGCAGGATCCGACAGCGAAGAGCCGCTGCAGCTTCTATCTATCTGCGCTCATCTCCCAGCGGGTCTACGGACGTCGGTATTCCACCAGCTTATGCCGCACTTTAAGAATCTAGATTCCGCTCGCCGCAGCTTGAAAACTCTTGCTCTGATATCAGTCGGTCCTCAGGAAGAATTAAGAATGCTCAGTCCGATCCGCCATTATGTTCTCAGCGCGCACCCGATGACGGCCAATCACCATGCAGTCACGCGGCAAATTTACTTCGAGATCGCTGCATCAGTTCCCACTAAATTATCCGAAGAGTTTACAACCAAGTCCACGGCCGTAGAAGCAGAATATGAGAACCTGAACGTGTTCCTGCTGCACTTGATCAACACCGAGGAACCCTCTGAGAGTCTCGTAGATGCCGTCAGCGCGGTTCTGAATATGCATACTGGACATCTCCATCGGCCACTCTCCGTGTGGCCCTGCGGAGCCGCCTCGATGGTCACGCACTCTGGCTGGCGGAGTGTTGCGGAAATATTGGTCGCATTTACCTGAAACTCGACGAATACGCATCAGCGAGCGATGCCTTGCTCCAGGCTAGCGAGATCTGGAAGAAACTCGGTGACAGGCAAGATGTTGCATACTGTGCATATTTGCTCGGAGCTTGTGAACAGGCCCAAGGCTTCTACGAGGTGGCTGTCCAACAGTACACCGCAGCGCGAGACACCTTTCTGGAGGTACAAAACCATTCGATTGCATCGCGGTGTCTGCTGCGGCTGGGCGAAATTGCTTACGCCAAGAAAAATACGAAGATGCCAAGCAGTATCTCACATCCGCGCGGTCTGCCTTTACAGGAGAATCTGAGGATCGGCTTTATGCTGCGCAATGCACCGCGATGCTAGGTGAAATTTTTACTCAGGAAGGCAACTTCGCCATGGCGGAGACCGAGATTCAGACGGCTCATTTCGAGTATCAGGCGATAGGGGCGCAATCGGGCAGACGACAATGCATGGTGCGGCTTGGTGACTTGCGGCGCCGACAGCAGGACTTCTCTTCGGCAGAGGAACTGCTAGTTTCAGCGCGTGAGCGTTTAACTCGGGTTGGGAACCCGGTACTGCAAGCAATCTGCATCGCCTCAATAGGTCTGCTTCGTCGTGACCAGGGACGAACGCAGGAAGCTCTTGAAGCATTCAGAACCGCCGCACAGGTCTTCGAGCGAATGGGAGCAGCAGGTTGGCTCGAAAAGTGCCGGCTAGCAATCGAAGGTTTGGGAAACGTGGAGATGTAGGGGCGCCGCAGCTCAATATCGAGATCGGGGTGATATGCAGCAAGTGATTGTCACCGTTGGTGCGGAGACTGATGTTAACCGGCATCACGCTCGAGAGAATATACCGTACTCTTCGCAAATACGTCATGCTACTACTACTGTATGAGCTGCTCGTGGCACAGGACAAACTGAGATCGTCAGAGCGACGCTACCAGTCACATGTAAAATTCATTTGTTATCCGAACACGCGGGATGTTGTCTGACAGCATCTGTAGCCAGGGACGTCTCAAAGCCCCTAAAATATGTCTTCTGTGTATGTACATGTTGCACTCAATGGTCGTGTGCGCCACCTCATGAGCCACCAAACGCCGAAGGCCCCAATATGCATCACCAAACTTGGCGACATACATTTACCTCCGGCTGCGAGGCTGCACGAGACGTAGTCCGAACACACTCTACAATGTCAGTCGAGAGAGGACGTACGAGGATAACAAGAGCACGAGTACCATGACGCGGATGACGCGGATGAGATCGAAAACGCACCCCAGTGGCGGGGCCGCAGGAAACCAGTCTCCTCATTATGCACGCAAAACTCATCACCGCGCCGCTGGCGTGGATCATCTCGGAGCTGATGATGGTTTGCGGATGGCGTGGGAAGGTGCTCTGCGTCATCTGGAGCGTGACGACGAACGTTGTGGTCCCTACGATCCTCAGTGAACGCGATGAGTTCGGAGAAGATGCACGGTGTGCACACAGTTCAAGACATACACAAGTACCGCGGTGAGGATGATGCTCGATATGCCTTGGAACCTGGACTGTAGCGTCCGTGCTCGTTCGTCCAGCTCATCATCGCTCTACAGCGCCACGTCTTTCTGCGCGGCAGGCGACGGCGATGGGTCGAGTGGCGCATATGGCAGGACGAATCATCAGCAGCTCTGGGGCATGTAGTTGAGCATGTACGCTGCGATGACAAGGGTCTGGATGTCGGGTGTTTGTCGGTTTAAATGTCAAAACGAGATCGTATCTGTGAGGGAAGTTGTCAGTATACGTGTGATAGAACGGCAGCAGTTGTAAAAGGGAAAATGTAGGACCAGATGCTAGCCTGAAGGAGAAGGATAGCAGGAACTCGGTGGCGGAGTAACACGACCCCGACAGTAGAGAAGAGGTTCAGCAGAGTACAGTGCTACGCTTCAGGGAGCAAGGTCGAAAGAACGACAAGACCGGGGGATAAATACGGGATGCATCGAGAAGGTAGCGTGTTCGCGAAGCCGGACTCGCAAGTTCGAGTATAGACCCGAATGCGCACGAGATAGCGATAGACAGCTCCAGGGATGCGCAAAGGTCACGCAGATAGCCACTGCCCAAACCCACAAACGCAAAGGACTCTCCAGTCAATAAGAAACTTCAAACTGCTCCTTCCCTTGACATGATGAGGCGCAAGCCTGCGCTATCGTGGTGCAGCCCATACCGGTCGCCAGTCTCTTGCGAGTTCGCTACCGTCAGAAGTCCATCTCGTGCGCGCCAGCGTCCTATTTCAAGACAACATCTTTTTGCCCAGTTGCGCAGTCGCGTCGAAGGAGGAATGTCTTCGATGTGGTTAGCAGAGATTGAACGCGGTGTGACGGGGGAGATCCGCGGCTGGCGCGTGCGCGACTCCGCAACGACGTCTGGCGCTCATCGTTGGTGTACAGGATCGCCAACGCGCGTGTGCTCAAGCGGCTGGGCGACGCGTTGTCTCTGTGACTATGGCTCATGCTCTTGTTGGTGCATTGCCGGACACGTGCAGCTGTGCGTATCGAAGAGCGGAACGGAGAACGAAAAGCTCATTCTAAATATTTCGCGCCTGCTGTGTATTACACCACGGGATCAAGTTCCATTGCGCGATAATCCCGCCTCTGCATCTTGATCCGGTGTCAATATAGCTGTAGCTCGTGCTCTTGTTCTTGCTGGTGAATAGCAAACATCCCTGCACCCGAGCACTCAACATCCCGTTGCTTTACCTTACGCTAATGAAGAGGGGCTCTATAGTAATTTCCGGCCAGTGTCCTAGCGTTTATCGATGACATACCACCGCCTCCAACCCCTCATTCTCTCAACCCCTCATGACCGACCCCGTCTGGATCACTCTTTTCGGCCCGTCGCTCCAGTGGCTACATAGGTACTAATGTACTTGCAAAGTCACGATAAAAATGGATCTCTCTCTCTCTCCAACTCCAGAATTCCGCCCAGGGACTGCTTGCCTGAAATCACTTCCATAACTGATTAGCGGTTGTGCGGCCGCCTTGCGGCGACCAGTCAAACGCATTGCTTTCCTTACTCCTCCACGTCGTTCACTTCTGTCAGACTGGATAACGCATCTCGAGCTAGCGATATGGCTTCTCCGCATCCCAAGATCGTCCAAGAGTTGTTTACAGCAGCTCATGCGCTGCATGCTGCCGCCCAGGTACAGTTTTTCCGCGACCCGCACAGCCGGCACTCATGTTTGGTGCTAGGGAATGACAATTTGCAAGCTGGAGTCGCAGCGGGTGGCCACAATCGCTCAGGACATCAGCGCTTGCATCGAAAACACCAGTTTGCGCGTGCATCATGGCAACCAGACTCTTGCCATCTCGCTGTCTGCTTTTTCTGCTCTCAATATCACGCAAAAGTGAGTGCTGTATGGCATCGTGTTTCATCGCAATGCTAACGTGTACATGCAGTGTATTCAAGCAGTGTGCCAAGTTCATGGCCGACGCGAGTGCCCGTGGTGCTTTACGCCAGGCGTGGAACACAGCCAAGGGTGAACCCTCCACGACGCTCGGGAACTACCTTGCCGCGTGCACAGCCCTGAAGGAGGTTCTCGTGGTGCGTCTTCGACCACACACCTTGACCCTGGATTAATCGTAATTCCGCAGGCGAAGGACAACTTCTGCGGACTGCTGGAGAGCCCGGAGCGCTGCTCGGTGGGATTGTCCGAGAAACAAAGCAAGGTCAGCAGGATGAACACGAGCGACTACAAAATGCTGAGGTTTTGGTCAGACCGATCTGCAGTACGTGAGCCAGTGCCTCCGCAGTGCTCGCACTTATGACAATGTTGACGCCGCAATAGGCTCGAAGTACTGCGGCTCAGTCCCAAGTATGACGGTTTCAAAGCGGTCGTTCTGGGCATTGCGAACATGACCGATGGTCTTCCGTGGCCAGCCAAGGCGGTACCACAGACGGTCCTACAGATCATCACGCATATCGAGGTGTGTCACGGTATTGGCCAATAATCGAGTCCGCCGCTCATGCACCTATCGAGCGCAGGCAGCGAGAGCAGCTCCAGGTCGTATTACAGAACTTCTCAGTGAGGTTGGGTTACAATGGGAACTGGTCGCCAAGTTTCACAGTTCCGATGCCGGTGACTCGGAAAAGCTGATGGGCTACGTTACAAAATTCTTCGAGTGTGCCTTTCTTGACCAATGAGGTTCAAACTGAGATATCTGACCGCTCTTCTGCAGCAACATCTACTGTATCTATATTCGCCTTCGAGTTCTCGCCGCCATTCACCCCATCAAGCGATACCTCGGTCAACAGAGCATGGACGCTGCTCTCGCGGAGGAATCGCAGCGGCTAGTTTGTGCGACTCGCGACCTTGAGTCGGCACGAGACTGGTCTACGCATAGGAACGTCGTCAAAATCAACGATACTCTCACCACAGTTACTGCAGTGGTGCAGCGTATACGCGATGGCACTGATTTCCCGTCAAATGCAGCTGCTGTGTCGAGTCCTGTGATGTGCGTTTCCCACCATACAATCCAGATCGCACCACTTGTTGTGGCAACGGCTTCTTTTCCCTTTTCGGCTTCCGCCCCTTTCTGCTGACTCACTTCTCTCACGCCCCCTGACTCATCTTTCCCATGGCCCCAGTATATATGTCTCCACTGTCTCCTCACTTGTGTACCTTAGTTTGGAGATACCCAATTTCAGAGACGCTTCGATCTACCTCCCTCAGAGGGCGTTCCCCAAGCGATTGCGGAGTACTCTTTTCCGTGGCATAATCTCCAAACTATCTCTCCCCATCCCCACAACGCCCTCTACCCCCAACCCAAGGTCCTAGCGCCGCAAGGCAGGACCAAAGGTTTCCTCCTCACCCAACATCTCTTCAGACCTCCTCATCTTTCGTCGGTGGCTCCTCGAGCAAATCGACTCCGCCCTATCAATCCAAAACTCTTCCTTCGCGGCGAGCACCTTCGACTCAGTCTTGGCACTCGACCGCTCCGATCCTGACTTCGTAGTCAGAGCAACCGCCCTCCAAACAACAACCCAGCTCACGCCCGACGCAGCCGCAACAGACCCTGCGCCGTGAAACTCCAATGACCACCCAACTCGCCCCCGCCTCTACGGAGGTGGACTTAGGAGAGGGACCCTCCGCTCAGGTGGCCCCTGCTCCATCCCCACTCCTCACCTTCGGCGCCGACGGCCAACCAATAGAAATCCGCCGACCCTCACCTAACCGATTCGAACTTCTGGCCAACCTACCCGACACTCAAGGCGAACCGCTCACTCGCCCCGACGTAACGCTCTCCCACGCCGACTATCAAGATCTCCTACGCCGCGCCCAGGAACACGACCACTCCAACCTGACAAGGAGCATCCGCCGCGCCCATCGCAATCAAGAGCGAGGACCCCACGCGACCCCAGGACAGCCTTCCCGCGGAAGAGGACCCCGGCCCTCTGCCGGGCCCTCTGCCCAAGCGACCCCAGGCAGAATCGCAACCCCGAACCCAGGCACCGGACCTACCCCCGCACCCGCAGCAAGGCCCACCGGACCCCCGCCCTCTCCTTCAGGCGGCGGTGGAGGTGGTGGCGGCGGTGGCGGCCCCCGCGGATCACCCTCACCCTCGCCAACGCCCACCCCTGGCACTCGCAGGACGGAACGCCGCGTAATGAGAATTGCAATGGACGTCGCCGATGAGCTCGCGGAAGCCATTGCCCAAGGAATCGTCCAGGCAATGCCCCAGCAACAGCCCAGGGAGAAAAAGAACTACGCGGAGAAACCCACGGCCTTCAACGGAGACAAGACCAGGTACGAGGCGTGGAAAAACCTGGTCGACCTCTACACCGCTAGCATCCGCCTCGACAAGGACAAGATCATTGCGGTGCTCTCAGTCATGACCGAAGGATACGCCTCGACCTGGCGCATCGAGTGGTATGACCGTAACCGCGCAGCCCTCGACGCCGGACTCCTCTCGTGGACGCACTTCAACCTCGATCTCGAGGCCGCCTTCCGCGACCCCCTCGAAGACGAACGCGCCCGCTCCGACCTCTACAAGCTGACCCTCGGACATAAGGAGGAGTGCCAGAATTTCTTCATCAAGTTCGAGCAACTTCGCGTCAAGGCCCACCTCACGCACCCAGAGCACGACAGGACGATCATCGAGCACCTTTACAACATCTTCCCAACAAACTTAGCGGAACATGTCCGCAGCTCGCACCAGATGATGGTCACGCAGACAGGTGTTGCCCTCGACGTCCAACTCAAGCTCAACATGATCCCTCAGGCCACGGCCACGGCAATCAAGGAAGAACTGAAGAAAGACATCTCGTACGCCCAGTTCAAGGAATACGCAATCGCCGGCGATCGTTCGATCCGACGGGGCATCTACAACTTCAACCACGAGGCGCCAAGGCACACTATCGCACACCGACCCGCACCCCACGTCACCCATCATCAGTCGCAACAGGTCCCGCGCAACCAGCTTGGCCAGTACCAACCTACACGCCCTAATCCTTTTGCTACGGCACCGCAACCCGCTGCGGCACCAACCGCACCTCAACCAGCCCGCGCGCCCGAGCCTCTGTCCGAAGGCACTCCAATGGAGATCGACAGAGCCCGCGCCGCCGCCAAGGACTCTGCTACATCTGCAAGTCCCCCGATCATCTATCTGGTTGGCACAAGACCAATCAGATCCGCGCGCTCATTGCGGACGCATTCGACCAAGGACAGCTCTCGGAAGAAGAAGGGCGCGTCGCCCTGGACATCTACGAGAGCGCCTTCGACTTCCCGCCCCCAGCGCCCGCCGATACCCCGGCCCCCGCTTCCCAGGATTTTTGAATGACCTACAACAACTTGCGCAAGTTGTAGGTCCTGAACGTGTATCTAAGTCTCTCAAATCGGCTGCTCTAGGCAATATCATTCCCGACGAATTTTCCCAGAATCTCGTTGGAAAAGGATACGCAGCCCGTCTTAGTACAAACCCGCGCAACCAACCCCAATGGGTAACCGACGTACGCAATCACTCGGTAGGAAAGACCTTCCTCGAGCCCCGCACCCTCGGTCACACCATTTCCGACCATCAATCGGCTCACATTCGAGCCACTATCCACGGCACTACCCTGGACTTCCAGCCCAAAGCAAAGTACACGGAAGTAGCCTCTCGATTAGAGTTCTCTCCCAAAACTCTCCTCGACTCCGGTTGTCAAGTCAGCACCATCGACAGCGCCTTCATCCGCGCCAAAGGTATACGAACCGAACCCCTCGCTCACCCCTACACGGTCTTCAACGCCGACCACTCCGTCAACGGCATCGTGAAGGAGTATGTCTCGCTTGAAGTCGAGATCACCGACTATAGGGGAATCACCCACCGCGAACGATTCGACTTCCAAGTCGCCCGCCTCGGGGGAAAACACGACGTGTTCCTCGGGAAAGACTGGCTACGGAAGCACAACCCTGTGATCGACTGGCGCGACCACACCCTCGAATTCTCCCGCTGCCCAAAGAGTGCGGTATGCCCGAACCGCCACGCTCCCCCGACCCTGCAGAGGCTCAGGAGCTCCAAGAACCGGAACCAGAGGAACGCTACCTCCGCCGCCTCTCCTCTTTCGAGGAATGCCGCAAGGTAGGCGCCCTCGGCGACCACATCTACGAACTTGACACGGCTGGCGGGGATCCATTCCAACTGCCCGACTCGCTGAAAGACTTCGCGGACGTGTTCGACGCCCAGGAATTCGACCAGCTCCCCGACCACCGAGAATGGGACCACCAAATCGTGCTTCGCGAGGGCTGGGAAAAGGACAAGAAACTATGTGGCAAGAACTACCCGCTCAACCCGACCCAGGATAAGGAGGTGATCGCCTTCATCGAGGAAGGACTCCGCACTGGCCGCATCCGGAAAGCCCAGCAAAGCAACGCACCAGTAGCCGCCCGTTCTTCTTTGTCAACAAAAAGGACGGACAACTGCGACCGGTCCAAGATTACAGGCGCATCAACGAATGGACGGTCAAGGACACCTGGCCCCTTCCTCTGATGACGCAGATCATAGCCAAGATCCGCAATGCCAAATACTTCACCAAGATGGACGTACGATGGGGCTTCAACAACGTTCGCATCAAGGAAGGTGACGAGTGGAAAGCGGCATTCACTACACCTCACGGGGTTTTCGAGCCCCTCGTCATGTTCTTCGGCCTGACCAACTCCCCGGCCACCTTCCAACGGATGATGGACACGATCTTCATGGACATGATCCGCGGAAACCTAGTAATCATCTACATGGACGACATCCTCATCTTCTCCAACGACCTGGAAACCCACCGCGCCAACACCCGAGAAGTCCTCTCACGCCTTCGAAAGCACAAGCTGTTCCTCAAACCGGAAAAATGCCAATTCGAAAAGACGACAATCGACTTCCTGGGAATAGTCGTCAGCAATGGGCACATCTCGATGGACCCCGTAAAAACCAAAGCGGTCGCAGAATGGCCCACGCCCAAGAACGTCTCCGACATAAGGAGCTTCGTCCAGTTCTGCAACTTCTACCGAGACTTCATAGACCGTTTCGCGGATCTCTCCGTTCCGCTAAACGACCTACTCAAGAAGAACCGGCAGTGGGAATGGGGCCCGCAACAGGAACTCGCCTTCTCCCGACTCAAGAAGGCATTCGCCTCGGAAGTGACCCTCATGCTCCCCCTGGAAGGAAAGAGATTCCGGCTGGAAGCAGACGCCTCCAACTACGCTGCAGGAGCAGTCCTCCACCAGATTGTCGACGGCCGACCCCGCCCCCTCGCGTTCTTCAGCAAGACGTTCATAGACGCCCAGAAGAACTACCAGATCTATGACAAGGAACTCCTAGCAATCATGATGGCCCTCGACCACTGGCGACACTACCTGCGCTGCGCCCCGGAATTCGATATCTGGACCGACCACGCTAACCTCCAGTACTTCCGCGAACCACAAAAGCTCAACGCCAGACAAGCCAGATGGTTCTCTGAACTGGCGGATTACGACTTCAAGCTGCATCACAAACCAGGCCGACTCAACTTCCTCGCAGACGCCCTGTCACGTAAGGACCAGCCTGAAGGGGGGGTAGTAAACGAAGAAACCGTTCTTCTCTCGCCTGATCGCTTTGACGCCTTCCAGGAACGCTTCAAGATGGACCAACCGAACAAGCTCATTAATCGACTGGCCTTCCGCGACGCCGAGGAAATCCTAGACGAAATCCGCCGCTCGCGCAACAACCGGGACACCAAGGTCACCGAAGGACTCAAGAACTCCCCTGAAGACTTCTCCGAAGACAAGGAAGGCTTCGTCAAGTACAAGGACTGCATCTACGTCCCCCGCAACAAGACACTCCGCGACCAGATCATCCAAGCGCACCACGACTCCGCCCTCACCGGCCACAAGGACGCCACAACACTATGGAACTCATCACCCGAGGTTACTGGTGGCCAGGCATGTCAAAGCACGTCGGCAATTACGTCAGGGCCTGCCCAACCTGCCAAAAGACCAAGCCCCGCAACACGCTCCTGCACGCACCGCTCAACCCGTTCGACCCACCAAACGAACCAGGACACACGATCACAGTGGACTTCACTGGCGAACTCCCCGAGTCGAACGGCTACACGGCAGTCTGCACCATCGTAGACTGGTTCACCAAGTATACGTACTTTATCCCCTGTTCGATCGACATCACCGCTGAGGGCCTTGCCCGGATCTTCGCCGACCGAATCTTCCCCGACCTCGGCATACCCAAACGGATCATATCGGACCGGGGGCCACAATTCATCAGCGCGTTCTGGAAAGAGTTCTGCAAACAACACGACATCGAACAGAATCTCTCCACAGCCTTCCACCCCCAGACCGACGGACAGTCAGAGGTTCGCAACAAACACCTCAAGCAGTTCCTCCGCCAATGGGTCAATGTGCGACAAGACGACTGGAGCAGCTGGCTCGGCCTCGCACAACTGTCCATCAACAACACCGTCTCCTCCTCCACCGGATTCTCCCCCTTCGTCCTGGCCAAAGGAAGAGAACCCAACCTCGGCTTCGTCGCACGACGTGCGTACCTCAACGAATCAGGAGCAGAATTCGTCACCCGCATGAACAACGCATGGGAAAACGCCCAACAGGCGCTCAAGGCAACCGCCCTCCGGATGAAGGAACAATACGACAAGGACCGCCTTCCGTCTCGCGACTACCAACCCGGCGACCTAGTCCTACTGGACGCAAGGAACATCCGCACAACCAGGCACTCCAAAAAGCTGGACCAGCAGCGCTACGGTCCCCTGAAGGTGGTCAAGAAAATTGGCAAAGGAGCCTACAAGGTAGAGCTACCTCCGGCACTCTCACACCTACGCTCCTGACACCTTCAACGAAGCCCTCCTGGAACCCTTCACCCCGCCGTTCGCTGATCACCAAGTCGCCCCTCCTATCCCGGAAGACATTATCATTGAAGGAGAAGAGCACGAGGAAGTCAAGGAGATCTCAGACTCAAGGAAGTACGGCAGAGGAGTCCAGTACCACGCGGTCTTCGAAGGCAAAGATCGGGAGTTCAACCGATGGGTCCCGGCTCGGGACATCGTCCCCTTCGCGCCTGACCTGATCCACGAGTTCCACATCAAGTTCCCCGACAAACCCCGAGACAAGCGTGTGGCAGCCCTCGACATCCGCGCACTAATTCCCCGGAGCGCCTTCCCGAAGAGTTCTTTGATGAGAACTACGAAGACCTCACGCAACCCGAGAAGCCCGCAGGACCCCTGACTACCGGCGTTGACCTCTCCATCATCTCCGAAGCTGATGTGATCTTGGCCCTGAAAAGAAGACGCCTCGCAACAACCTCGGACCCGGATAACTGGTACGCTCCCGCCCGGCCCCCGAATGGCCTGATGACTGGCCGATGACTAAATCCCGGGCGCCGCTCGATAAGCCCCCCCCGTCCGTATTTATACTCGCTTCCTTCTCCATGTTTCTCCCCACGAACTCGAATCGCCCCATCCTGACCGCAATGCCTGCCTCCCGCTCTACCGCTCGCCGTCACGCCCTCCAACCAAGACTCCCTCGCCACCAACCGCTCTTCCCCCGTCGCTAGCGTCGATGGAGAGGTCCGCGCCGAGCGTCGCCTGGCCATGAGAACGGACGGAAGATACCCATCGCCGCCCTCGTCCCCAAAGACGAGCCAGGAGTCGGATCCTCACCACCGCCGACACCCTCCCCTTCACCGGGTCCGGCTCGGCGCTCGACCCATTCGTGCTCCCCGACCCGCTCGTCTCGACCCCAAGGGCCCCTCTTCCTCCCGGACGCACGACACCCGCCTCCCGCCTCACCATCGCTCCCCGATGCCTCCGCGGTGCTCCCCGGACCCGACCCGGATGGCCCATTCCAAGGTCGACCCCCGCTTCTTCGTCACCTCCGACCCCCGCGACGTCACTTACGCCACAGGAGTGCACCGCCGAGGCGTACCGCACCCTCCACAGCGAGCATGGGAAGTGCGCGGCGGCACTCAAGGAGAGTCAGGATCTCGTCGAGATCCTGAGAGGGGAGAACTCCGCCTCCGGGGGAGGTCTACCAGACCCGTACCCACCACACCGAAGCCATAGTCTGGCTGACCAGATGCGCAACGGGATCCACCTGCTCCGCGACTCGATCCGCTGCCGCGGCTGTAAGCAGATCCGCGAGCACATGATGTGGCAACCTGCGGCCACTCCTACTGCATCGACTGCGTCTCCTGGACCCTCGACAAGAAGGGTACTGCCGCATCTTCCAGTGCTACAAGTACCACTACGAGGACACGGGCGTCGATTCACCTCGCCTTTGACCCTGTTGTCCAAACCTTCTGGATGGTGGAACGCACCCTCAAGGCGTTCGACGAGTACCAACAAGACCAGGACCGGCGTCTCCACATTCGCCAGCGCGAGGCGCGTTCAGCTGAGGGGGGGTAATGTTGTGGCAACGGCTTCTTTTCTCTTTTCGGCTTCCGCCCCTCTCTGCTGACTCACTTCTCCACGCCCCCTGACTCATCTTTCCCATGGTCCCAGTATATATGTCTCCACTGTCTCCTCACTTGTGTACCTTAGTTTGGAGATACCCAATTTCAGAGACGCTTCGATCTACCTCCCTCAGAGGGCGTTCCCCAAGCGATTGCGGAGTACTCTTTTCCGTGGCACCACTGACCACTTGTAGCGACCTAAATACCTGCCCAATCCCTCCGCCGCGTCCAGCCGTCATTCACGGCCGCGACGAGAACGTCAACGAGCTCGTCGAGATCGTCACCTCTCCCACCACAAAGCAAGATGCCGCCATTCTTGGTACGGGAGGGACGGGAAAGACATCCCTGGCGCTCGTCGTCTTGCACGATCCGCGAGTCGTGGCACACTTTGGATCACAGCGACTTTTCTCTCTTGCGAGCCATTTGCAGATACACCATCAGTCGTGACCGGGCTCAGCAAGCTATTCGGTCTACCGGCCTCAGGCAACCCGCTGGAGGCACTATTGATGCATCTTGCCTCGCGAAGCCGCACGCTCCTGGTTCTTGACAACCTCGAAACCGTGTGGCTAGTCCCAGACGATCGAGTCGCGCGTCAGGTCGAAGAGCTCCTACGTCGGCTCGTCGCGATTCCCAACCTGAGCTTGCTGATTACGTCGCGTGGCATCGTGCTGCCCAGTGGAATTCGCTGGGGCAATACGTCTACCGCCACTCTGGAGCCATTTTCTCCCGAGGCAGCTCTTCTCACATTCTTCGACATTTCCTGCAAATCCTGGGATGAGGATGGAGCTGAGCACCAGTCACTCGTTGAACTGATCAAAGCCGTAGATTGCATGCCACTCGCGGTGACACTGCTAGCGCAGCTTGCGCGGCAATGTAAGCCATCAGAGCTTTTTTCTCGGTGGCAGGAGGAACAGACGGACATGTTGCAAACTCGTAAGAGTGGCAAGGACTCGAATGTCGCCGCGTCTATTGCTCTCTCGATAAAGTTACTGTTGGACAACTCGGTCAACGACGAGCCGTTGCACCTCCTCTCCATGTGTGCACATCTTCCGGCGGGCTTAAGACCTTCGGTCTTTGAGCAGTTGAAGTCGATGCATATGACTGCAGACATTAGTATGCCAGAATCTCATACTCGCCCATCTGTCTTCCGGCGAATGAAGGCCGCATGGTCTCGTCGCCAGCCCGTCAACAAGGCAGCTATCCCGCTATTTCGAGGGATTATGCAGGCTCGACGATGTCTCCTAGACCATGCTCTCGTATCCATCGGCCCTGAAGGCGAGTTGAAGATGCTCAGTCCGATTCGCCACCTCGTTCTCAACGCGCACCCGATGACGACCGATCATCTTGCAGCCATGCGGCAAATTTACTTCGAAATTGCTGCATCAGTTCCCACTGAGCCGTCTGAAGAGTTTACGACCAAGTCCACAGCCGTGGAAGCAGAATATGAGAACCTGAACGTGTTCCTGCTGCACTTGATCAACACCGAGGAACCCTCTCAGAGTCTCGTAAATGCCGTCAGCGCGGTTTCAAACTATGCATACTGGACATCTCCATCAGCCACTCTCCGTGAGGCCTTGGGGGGCCGCCTGGATGGTCACGCACTCTGGCTGGCAGATTGTTGCGAAAATATTGGTCGCATTTACCTGAAACTCGACGAATACGCATCAGCGAGCGATGCCTTGCTCCAGGCTAGCGAGATCTGGAAGAAACTCGGTCGCAGGCACGATGTTGCATACTGTGCATATTTGCTCGGAAATTGTCAACAGTACCAAGGCTTCTACGAGGTGGCTGTCCAACAGTACACCGCAGCGCGAGACACCTTTCTGGAGTTATATCACCATTCACTTGTCTCGCGGTGTCTGCTGCGGCTGGGCGAAACTGCGTTATGTCAAGAAAAATACGAAGATGCAAAGCGGTATCTCACATCGGCGCGGTCTGCCTTTACGGGAGAATCTGAGGATCGGCTTTATGCTGCGCAATGCACCGAGATGCTAGGTGAAATTTATACTCAGGAAGGCAACTTCGCCATGGCGGAGACCGAGATTCAGACGGCTCAATCGAGTATCAGGCGATAGGGAGCATTCGGGCATACGATCAGTTGCATGATGCTGCTTGGTGACTCGGAGCGCCGACAGCAGGACTTCTCTTCGGCAGAGGAACTGCTGCATTCAGCGCGTGAGTATTTCATTCGTGTGGGGCAGCCGCTGGAGCAAGCAGAATGCAACTATGATATCGGTCTGCTTCGCGGTGACCAGGGACGAACCCTAGATGCCCTTGAAGCATTCAGAACCGCCGCACAGATCTACGAGCGAATAGGAGCAGCAGGTTGGCTGGCAAAGTGCCAGCTAGCAATTGCAGGTTTGGGAAACGTGGACATTTAGGTCTGTTGGGCTACTGTGTAAGGTTTATCGTTCCGGGAAAGACGTTGAATACACTAGGCATCTGGCATCGACATGCGCAGCCTCAGCACTGATGTCCCATGGCATCGAAAAACTACACTTGGAATATTGTGAGGAAGAAGAAGAGAGTATGTGAACAGCACAGGTGGGAGATATGGAACGGATGCGGCAAGATCAGGTGCAAAGCAAAAATGGTGCGACACGCGCACGTAGAGCACAGTCACACCACCTCGCATTGCATCTGCATGGTACGAGTCGACTCGCGCAATTGTACCGTCGTTACCTCTTGTCTTTATACCCTCACCATGAGCGTTGCTGGTTCGCCCACCGGACCAGGGAGGAACGAAGCCGTGGGACGGTGGCGCTGACGACGGCAGGCTGGGAGCTTCGCCTCGAGCTGCGGCTGGTCCAATTTTTACATACTGCCACCCGAGTAGAGAGAGGTGACAAGTGAGTAAAGCGTCAGCAGACGGGGGACCGAGCAGGCGCGGCGCGGCGCGGGAGTGGTCGGGGGCTGCGCGTTTGATGGCCGTGCGAGCTAAATGGCACTGCCTTGGCACCTCTAGCTTTCTCAAGAAATCTCGTGGGCGAGATGACCCGTGGTATTGGAATCGTCCACGGCGGGCGGGGCGAGTCTAGGCGCACTCTCCGGATGCATATGGTTCATTTCAGTGGCCCCGGTGACCTGTAACAATGGCTATCCATGAACGCAAAGATGACTACCTGGGTTCATCAAGCAGCGTACATCAGTTTACTGCGCGTAGATTCGCGCGGCGTCCGAAGCCTGTTGGGGCGTCGCGTTTGGAAACTGCCGGCATCACTGATGCTGAAATTTGGTTCCGGTGCTTAGCTTTGGACCTGCCGTACCGTCCCGCGCCTACCTTTCTTATCCTCTTATTCTACGCTACGACAGCTCTCCACGACGCCCCCATAGACTATTTCTCTCACTCACGCCCGAAATGTATCACCCACAGCCGCTCGCGTCTGGTAGCGGTTTCGGCACAAGCACCAGCCGCAGCCATAGCCGCAGCGGCTCGCCCAGTCGCCCGAGCTCGCGCGCATCCATGATCCCATACACCGACGACGAGCGCGATGATACTCCGACACCGTTGCGCTCGCGCGCGCACACGCCAGTGCCGACTGCTGATCCGGGCACAACGTCGCTACCGGCCTCCGCGAGCTGCAGTGCATCTTCTTCGCCTAGTTCTCCTATAGCTCGAGAATCGCGACGTCGACAGCCGGCGGTCATCATCTGCCAGTAGTGGCAAGCGAAGTCGAGCGAGCGCACGCGGGTGGGCAACCAACGTGACCGAGGTCATTTTACCGAGCATTATAGTGGGCATTATGGTCTTCCTTGTTGTTGGGTTCACGTTCACCGTTGGGCGTGTCATTGCGGTACGCTCATTTCTATCAGTTGCTCGACGTTCCTGACCGGTGCCCCAATACGTCGCTCTCTCCCATTCCCACTCCACTTTCATCATCCACGTCCCAATCGGGGCATACGCTATTCCTACAGGCCTATACGACTGCTGAGATTGGTGCACAAGGCGGACATGCAGGCCAGAGCGGGGTGCGTGCTTGGCATTTTTGCGCGCGTGTATCTGGATCTGACAGCCGGCTGCCGTTGCTATTTCTTGATTGACCCGACTCTTCGCACCGGAATGCTTACCTCAACATCGCTTTTCCGACGTAACAGATCGCACTATTCGGCCAAGTCAACTCGTGGGATCGCGAACGGAATACATTGTGTGAGTATTTTGCCTTTTTTCTTGTCGCATCGTCTTGGCCCGCTCTCCTCCCGTCCATCCCCTTTGCTTTCCCGCGCGCCTCGCCAGGATCACGTGCCCCGCCCTATCCTCTCTATTGACTACGCATGAAAGTCGCGTGTAGCGCCCTATTGATAACTCTTGTGGGCGAGGGTCGCGCGCCCAGTCCCCTGTTCCCTGTCGCTTGTCTAGTCCGCAGCGCTACCGCGCCTCGCCGGGCCTCCTCAGGATCGAGATTCTCAAAATATGTGATTCTCGCACACCGGGAAGCGACAGGCGCGGTACGACTCCTCAGCCTTCCGTCTTCGTCTTCCCGTCTCCCGTCTTGCCCGCGTGCCACTCTGGGCTGGCCAATCTAGGCCAATCTTCTCTCACATCTTGTTCCTATCGCGCTCCCATGTTGCTATCTTTTATGCGTCCGTCTTTGTCCTCCCCGTCTGTTCAGCTTGTGTTCGAGCCCTCAGCGGCCCGACCGCACCCGACTACACGTCATACACTCGTCCAATTCCTGTCCCAACCCGTCCTACGTCCAGCAACTGACCAGCCTCCCAAAATAGCATTGCACTTTGTCCCATTCTGGTGCACGCACGGCACGTACGATTGCGCAACCGTGCAGGAAGACCTCGTATTCGTCCAAGACGCCGGCGCACCCGAAACCGACCCGCTCGCGTTGGGCGAGCTCGACCGCATCGCGCGCGAGGCCGAGGAGCGCGAGCTCGCCGCGCGGACGTCTGGGCTCAAAGTCGCCGAGTTGCACCCGAGCCCGAGCCCGAGCCCGCATGCTGGACAGACGGGCAAGAGCTACGAGTTCCGAAACGGGAGCGCGGCGCTGGAGCTTGTCGTGCGGCGCGACTCGTGTACGCCGCAGTACCGCAGGCGGTGGAGGAGCGATGCGACCTTCCCGTTTGATCGGTGAGTGATCTTTTCGCGTTCTGGGACTCTGTTGTCGAGATGGGGTGGTGAATACGTGATTGGTCCGGACTTTTTCGCATCCCCCCGTGGTGCTGTTTGTCCCGAGGATCTCTCGCATGCCCGGTCATTGCAGACCGCTCCCGTTTGTCAATCCTTTGGGTGCTTGCTCATGGCTGTTGACACGCTTCGCGCATGCTCTCCGTTCGACACTTTATCCTACGCTTTATCTCTGAACGTCTTTCTAACGCAATCCCCGCCATACCCGCCACTGCTCTATGGCACATATACTGACAACCTTGCTCACAGCTACGACCTCTCCTTCCTCGTCTCGGCGTCCAAGCCCGCTCCATCCGACATCCAGATCCCCGTCGTCGCGGCGTACATCTACAATCACGTCCTCGAGAGCCACTGGTGGTTCGTCGTGTCGTATGCGCCGCTTGACCTCTCGCCGTCGCTCGTTGCGCAAAAGGTCGAACCGTTTGAGAGCGAAGAAAAGGTCCAAGAACGGGCACCACAGCTCGATGTGAAGATCCGTGTGAGGCGGCACCCGAGTACCGTCCTCAGCGCCGTGACGGTGTTCGTCGTCAACTGTACGTCTCTCTCTCTATGTTGCGATTGACTGTGCCGTACTGAACGCCATTCGATAGGGCTGACGACGGTCGTCGCGCTCTGGCTGACATCCAACACCCACCCGCACCAGTCCCAACCGGACATCAGCTCCATCGTCATCCCGGCGCTCGTGACCATCTTCGTATGCGTGCTGCGCAACCTCATGCCCGCGGCCCCGCCACTCGGGTGCGTGCTCGACCTCGTCGGCATCATCCCCATCGTGGTGCTCTTGTTGTCCTCCGTACGTCGTCTCCGTCGTTTTCGTTCTTTGACGATGATAACTGACGCCGTGATGCAATGTAGACTGCGTACAGGCTATACGCCCGCCTCACCCAGAGTCGCAGCAGGAGAGAGTTGTACGGTATGAACCCTGCCAAGTTTGATGACGCGTGAATTGGGCGCATTTTCGGACAGTTGTCTATGATATCTGGTGGTGGTTTTGTTTTTTTGCTTACGGCTGTAGGTCTGACTATTGGGAGGTTGTCTCAACATTATAAAAGCGCTCTTTACCTATGCAATCTTATGTGCTGCGAATGTATGAACGTTTGTGGCATGACTTGGGTATAGCGTATCTGGCAAACGGGAGCGTTCACTGCGCACAAAACAGTATGAAAGCTTACTTAGGTTTTCAGCTTCGAGTTCGTACAAGATGTTTTCGAGCTTGGGATACGGAATATGATTTCTCAAGTCTGTAAACTGTCGCGTGCATTCTTGAGCGCGTGAGATTGCTCCTAGCTGCTAGAATATTTGCGGAACGCAATCGTGAACTTTGTCGTTCGTCGCTATAGCAGATCGACGATGGTCTGGAAATTGCATGCTCAAACGCCGTTTCATGCAAATGTACACCCCTCAATTATCTGCACGTGGCCCACAGTTCGATTAGACACTGCGACGTTCATGTTTGTCGGATTCGAGATCAGGTTCATCAGGAAAACGCTCTTACGTGTTTGTGCATGGGGTGAGGAGACTTCATGCATTCAAGTTGAGGCGGTTTACGTTCTTGCATTTTCGTCTCCATCTCACGGATCAGTGCACATCGAGTCACCTGACAATTCTGCGTCGGAAAAGTTATCCGCATGAATGAGTGGGTATGTCTAACCGGTGTAACTCGTGCGGATGCGAGGCGATTAGGCGACTCGGAGGTCCACAGTCAATAAACCCGCCATGCACGCGCAGCACCGTTGATGATATGCACCGCATCATCACAACACGGCGTTCCTTGGATGACGCTATAATTCAGTGCAGGCGGGGATTATGACTTAGAGCGCGTTCGGCTGCTCGGAAGTTTGATGAACGCGGGCAACATATTGAGGGTCTAGGTCACAGCTGAGCAACCAGAGAGGCACCTATTGACCTAACAAAGGTAAGAGATGGTTTGGCCCGGGTGTTCGTGTTAATACAACTTCCCGGGTGCAACCGAGGGGCTGTGGAGTTCTTTATGGTTAGGACGCTTCCTAAGATATCAGCGATTTCGACATTTCCGCTGCTTGAAAAATGCGAAAATCCGACCCGCGGCGCTGTTTCGGTGTTGCGTTAAAATCATAGGCCATGCACACGGCTTGTTCTTCCACCTCATGTTGCTCGTCTCTCGATCAGCGTCGAAAGTTTCGAGCGGCCGGTTCGTGCACGAGCAGCTGATCAGAGAGGTGATCAGCGCCGCTCAAGATGTTTCCGATGCCGCCAAGGTACGAGGGTCTTGACCGGCTGATCAAAGGTCTAATCAGTCTTGCTCAGCGCATGAAAGTCATATCCACGACTCGCACAACCTGTCCAATGAGGCACAGAGAATTGCCACTTGTATCCAGACGTCGAGCTTCCGAGCTTACCACGCCAGCCGCCCGCTCGTCATCTCAATTCCCGCTCGTTGCGCGCTCGTGATCACTAGAGAGCATGTTTGTCCTCCGCACCCCGAGCCCGACGCGCTAACAAAGATGTAGTACCTTCAAGCAATGCGCGGCCATTATGAAGAAAGCTTGCGAACGCGCCATGTTGAAGCAGTTGCGGAAGCACAAGGAAACGTCTGCTGCAATCCGGAGTTGGATCCGGGCTTGTGATGCTCTCTCGAGGTGCTTATGGTGAGATTAATGATCAAAAACTTGGGTTTGTTCTTATCAAGGCTCAGGCAAAAGGAAACGACTGTGGACTTCTGGAAGACCCTCATACAGCTGGGCCAACATTGCCAAACCAAGATCGCCGCGTAAGCCATCTAAACCCACGTGAGACTCCGCCTGCTAATGAACTTTCAGGACGAGCTAAGGTTAGCGCTTTCTCATTCGCTGCCACATATCATTGCTGAGGAACCACTGGTCCAGGTTCGATGTCTCGCGGCTTACTCCTGCATACGAATGGTTTCAAGGCAGTGATCCTCGGCATGGCCAACATGACTGATGGTCTCCCGTTCCCGCTGAAGGCTGTCCCACAAACCGTGCTGCAGATTATCAGACACGTCGAGGTGCGCTTCCGGCCAGGTAATATAACCGGTGTTAACCCAAGTGAATAGAGCGGTCAGGCCGCTGCCGCTCGAATAACCGAGCTCCTGTTAGAGGTTCAGTCACAGTGGAACATTGTAGCTGAGTGGAATGGACCCGGCGTCAGCAGTGACAAAATACGATCTCATATCGAGGCATTCTTTGGGTACGTTTGCATCCACCATGCACGTTATGTGCCACTCAATCCAGCGGCTCAGGCATCTGTTTCACATTTTCATTCGCCTCCGCATACTTCAGTACACGCATCCCATCAAGGGCACAATAGCAGCGGAGAACTTCAACAGCGTTCTACGGGAGGAGTCTCAGAAGATTGCTGGGTCGACCGCAAACTTAAGCTTGCGTTGATGTTGTCACACTCAAATGCCATTGAGCGTGTGGAGGAACAAATGACCACGTTGGCAATGGCGGCCAATGGCGTTACCAATCAAGCGAAAGGCACGTCAACCATGTGAGACTCCAGCTGACACATGCTCTCGCCCTAATGCATCCCTAGAGATCTTACCATCAGTCAACTTCCACCTCCGCCGCCCCATGTCTTCCATGGTCGCGAGGATGTTATTATCAGCATGGTCGACATGATACTTCTTTATATGTTAAAGTTGCTGGCCGCTAACATCGCGATCCTCGGAGCGGGTGGGATTGGCAAGACATCGCTTGCGCTCGCGATCCTACAAAACGAACGGATCGTTGCCAAATTCCCTCATCGCAGATATTTTCTCTCTGCGAAGCATTCCAAACCGTCACCTCGCTCATCACCGCCCTCGCCAACTATTTTCCGTAGGGGAAACGAACGACGTGCTGCAAGACATCGTACACATGGCCTCACAGTCGAGCTCAATTCTCGTTCTCGACAACTTTGAGACGGTCTGGCTCATGCAAGATGGCAAAGTGCGCACACAGGCCGAGCTCGTTCTCCGTCATCTAGGCGCCATCAAGACGTTAACCTTGGTCCTCACGTGTCGCGGTATCATCCTTCCCCGTGGCGTATACTGGGCCACGCCTCCAGCGCGTCGCTCGAGCCCTTCTCCCCATCGGCGGCCGCTCAAACATTTGACGAGATTTCTGGTGACATGCACCGCGATATCGAGACCGAGCGTTCTGCGGTTGAAGAGCTTGTGCGGGCTGTAGATTGCATGCCGCTTGCGATCACGCTACTTGCAGAGCTTGCACAGCGCGGCAATAAGCCCTCAGAGCTCCTCTCCCATTGGAGAGAGTCTCATACAGCCATGCTTCAAACAAGCGCGACAGGTAGAGAGTCTATGTGGCGCCTCGGTGGCGCTTTCAATCAAACTTGTCATGTCAAATTCTCAGGACGAAGAACCATTGCAACTCCTCGTCATCTGCGCACACCTTCCAGCAGGCTTGCTTCCGCCAGTTTTTGGACATTTCAAGTCATTCTTTCAGGATCTTGTCCTCGCCCGTCGCAGGCTGTTGGACCATGCTCTCATTTCGGTCGGTCCTGCTGGAGAGCTGCGAATGCTCAGCCCCATCCGCACTACATCCTCAGCACGTACTCTATGACGCCTCAAAACTTCTCAGCCATGAGATATATTTACATCGAATTGGCCTTTTCCGCCCCTCGAGAGCCATGCGAAGAATTTGCAACCGAGTCTGCAGCTATCGTGCCAGAGTACGAGAACTTGACTGGGTTTCTTTTGCATTTGATCAGAGCCGAGGATCCATCTCAAGATCTTTTTGACGCTGTTGCTGCAGTTTCAGAGTACTCGTACTGGACCATACCAGCGACAACACTCCGTGAGGCCTTTCAGAGCCGACTGCATGATCATCCGATTTGGCTCGCCGAATGTTCCACCGATCTCGGAAGAATGTATCTGGCAAAAAGCCAGTACGATGCGGCGCTTGATATCCTCGAGCAGGCATTCACCAATGGGATATCACCGGTGATACACGAATGCTGCCTACTGCACATATCTCATCGGAACGTGCCAGCAACAGCAAGGCTCGTATGATGCGGCCGTCAATAAGCTTTCCAGAGCACAGTGCACCTTATAGATCTTGGGGACGTGCATAATCCGCACGCTGCTTGCATCGGCTCGGCAGCATCGCTCTAGATCATCGCCAGCACGACGTAGCAAAGGAAATACAGCACGCGGCAAGGTCCACCTTTACCAAATTTGGGATCTGATCGGTGTATCACAGTGTACATCGGCAACGACAGCTTTTAGTCTGGCGCCTCCGGGAGCTCCCAGAGTGGGGGTTAGATTCTGACAGCTCTGATCATCATTTCGACACCTATAGCTGGTACAAGGCCGCAGGAAGACAAATATCGAGCAAACAATGAGTTGTATAGCAGTTTAAAACCATTTCACCGGCTCAATTGCCCCCAAGCCCCCTCACGAAAAAGCCCTCCTGTCGCTCTGGCGCCTCCGGCGGCCTCTGGGCGCTCTGGAAGGATGAGAATCTAACCCCGTTTTAGGAGGCGTCAGAGCGGCGCGGCTCGTTGCCGATGTACCTCGTGTTGCTGTCAACGAATTACGCCATGACAGGAAATTTTCGGCACTGGAGGCAGAGATTTATGCTGGACTGGCTGAGTCCGCGGCAATCGCCAACCAGACCGGCATAGGAAAAAGCATGTCTCAGAATGTTAAGGACGTGCACGGCCAGCAACAGGACCTGTTCGAAACGGAAGACCTGTTGTTGTTGACGCGGGAGGTATCTGGTCGCTTGGGATTGCCGTGCAATCCAGAGACGGAGGCGCAAGAAATGCAAGAGGCGTTTAATGCCGCCATACCAGTCTTCGAGCGGCTAGGCTTCGCAGCAGACGTCCAATGGTGCCAGCGGAAATTGAAAAACTGATTGGAGCTGTCATGTAGACCTGATTATTTCAGCCGCACACAACTCAGAACTGTATCGCATCGGACTGTATGCTGTATGTTGTAATCAAACTGGCGTGTCTAGCGGTCAGTGGAGCTGAGGTTACATAGCACGGACACGAGGCCGGCACGATCATTTAAATAGCGAAGGAGATCACATTAAAACCTGGTTAGTGCTAGTCACATGAGACAATCGTCCATTCACATAAAGTTTAGAGCCAAACGCGAGGCACAAATTAT